>CAEGAF010119812.1:0-28349 GCA_903067075.1 Micropoecilia bifurca
ACACACACACACACACACACACACACACACACACACACACACACACACACACACACACACACACACACACACACATACGCACTCAGTCACTAGTGGCTGTGGATGGATTCTTCCTCCCCAAGGTGCCGTTTGGTTGGTCATACCTCTCTCTGTGCCACTGCAGCATCGCCAGTGTCTGTTTCACATTTAACATGGGCTCCGCTGCCCCCCCGCCTCCCCCATCCTCCCCGGCTAACACACACACACACAGCACAGCACGACACACACGTACACATGTTAACGTTTCCTCCGACATTGCCTGTTTCACATTACAAACACACACATGTGCGCACATACAACATGTACATTTGTCTGACGCTAACTGACAAGCGTGCAGAAAGACATGCAGACACAATGGCCCTGTCTGTTTGACATTAAAGCCGAGTCCCTGGGCTCCGGGAGGCAGTTGTTTGTGTGGACATAAACTATTGCTCTAATTACCCCATATGTAGCCCTCCAAAAACAATGACGCTCTCTGATGAATATTTAACGACTGAACTCATAGACACACATATGCATGATAATGATATGTGCACACAACATCAAACACTGGCTGATTAGAGTTTATCTCATGTAAACAGCAGGGCTCTGCCTCCTTTATCCCCCCCACCCCCCCACCCTAGATAATAAAATCAGAAATCCTCCCATTTCTCATATTTTAAATGAAGGTTTATATATACAAATAATAAAACTCCAAAATGGAGATGTGTGATTACCTCAGAATGACAGATGATTACACGAGCATACCAAACGTCGATATTCTTTTTAGACAACAGCCTGCATTGGGATTTATTGTCTTGTTGTTTGCTTGAATCTGACGGCTCCATGTCTGAGTCGCCTTGCAAGTAATTGCGGCAACATTTAATTTTTCTCCTCTGGAACAATTGTAATGAAACCTGCTGAAGTCAAAAATAACAAAGTCCTGCTTACATGAAAAAAAATTGTTCTAATAAATCTATGATGCAAAGAAAACATATGTATATCTATATAAATCTATCCAGCATGGATTTAACTTTTGGTTTTAGCAGAGCCGCCCCCAAGGGGGGCAATAGGGGGCCACAGCCACTGGGGTGATTTGTTCAACTTTCTCCAGGTCTTGTGGTTGTCCACAAATCAGCTGACATCAGGTGGCAGACTATCATTTAGCAATACAATGACATTGCTTTGTTGAGAAAATGACAATACACCTAACATGCTAAAGTGTGAACAGTTCATTTCTGTTCATTTGGAGGCACAAATATGAAAATTATCACTTCTAGTTGTTTTAAATTGACAAAGTCAGCAAAAATCCAGCTAAGTGTCTTCATACTTTATAGCCTTTCTTTGCATTTTTTACAAACTCATTGTGTGTGGCATCTTTTTGTTGCAGGTGATTAAACTAAAATACTGATAATAACTCTACAGAGAATCAGAAAAAGTTATGATTTTAACAATTTGCTGGTAATGCCACAGGTCTTCACTACACATTTTGCATTCCTTTTACTGAACAATAAACAATCATAGTTGCAGTTTTTAAGTTGGATTCAAATGAATAAAATCCATCCGCAAGTAGATCTTTTAATGTTCACTGTATCTCTGAGGAACGGTTCTGTCCGAGCGTCCGAATGTCTCACAAACAGAGGCAGAAAGCGTGAGGAAGTCGTGTGCTTACCCAGCAGAGACAAGTGCAGCGCGGTGAATGAGAGCAACTTAACAAGGGTGAAACCCAAGTCACCTGGAGTGACACTGAGTAGGGCTCCGGGGAGCAGCTCCCTCCATCATCAGTCAGCATCAAAGAAGTGGATGACAGCATCCCGTGAAGAGGCAGCAGAGATAGATTTCACTCAGACATGCTGCGCGTAATGACTCCCAACATTTACATCTGTGCATGCTCACATAGTCAGGTGCATTCTTACATATAAGTACCACATATATTGTTACGCTATTTATACACTGAACAGGTTTTCCATAACTGTTAATTCAGGGTTGACACTTGCTGCTTTTTTTTCACAATTTTGGTTAGTAGATTTAAAAAAAATTTTTTTTGGGACAACAGAAACTTTATGAGACTGTCAAATAACATATTGTAGATATAAAAATAAGTTTAATTCAGCTGATATTTTACATTTTTGTCACAAATGAGTAAACTTACAGGCTGGGTTAATCTCAAATGAGAAACAACTACAATGAAACCTGTGCTATGAAGCTAAATGCTAACCTGTCGCAAAATTCTAAGTTTTTACAAACTCTAACAACTCCTTTCACTGGTCATTAGTGGCTGGTTTGGTAGCATCCAACCTGCCCTCATCTGCATCCATATAAAATCAGAGCACAATTGAAAAATAAATCAATAAATAAAAATAAGCTCACTGCAACATGTTTACTAAATTAACTTATTTTGCCTTCGGTGACAAAACAAGATTCCTGCATTATTTTGATTTTAAAAAAAGCCAACAAATGGCTGAGAACTAAAATAGTATAGGACGTGAAAATTAACAACACAAACAATGAGATTTAACAGTGAACCCCAAAGAAATACAAAACTGGCTTTGAGATCCTGCTTCACTTTTAAAGAGATAAATAGAAACCCAGAAATATCCAGAAGTTCTTAAACAATTATTTTGTTCAGAAGAAAAAAATGACAATGTGTTTAAAGTTAAAGAATCCCTTTAACTTATTCACATTTTATTCATGATGTCTGATGTCTGAAGGCATGGATTTCAATGGATTTCATTTGGGGATGTCAAAGAACATGGAGGCATAAAATACTTCAAACAAATGTCAAACGTTGAGTTACTAATTTATAAAAATGTGGATAGTTAACATAATTTTGCTTCAGTTTCACAACTGCACACACTACTTTATGTTGACCTGTCTCATGAAAAAACATTGAGGTCCGTGTGAAAATGTAGGCAGCTGAAACGGGCTGTATATTTCTGCAAGACTCTGTAAATGTAAAAGGAGGTACAATAAAAAAAATCTACTTTACTACAAATAGGTATTATGGAGGAAGAGATGTCCATACTCACCACACCAAACATTTATCCCTCTCACACACACACACACATGCCCACACACACCTGCACAGGCAAAGAAAAGCACTCAAATTACTGGTGTTTTCTTAACTACTTTTCTCCGGTGTGGCCCAGAAGATATCAGGGGGGATAAGAGGACAAGACGGGAGCCTGGAGCTAATATGAGTCTGTTTTAAAAAAAAAAGAGCCATCTAAGCCGGCCGTCCCTGTCTTTTCTTTTCTGGAAAAGTTAATCCCTGTCCTTCTCCCAGCAGATATGATCCCTCGTCTGCAGGAAACCACCGGCATGAAAAGAAGCAGGTGTACTGTCTGGGGATTGTATCACTGCAGGAGCGATTGGATTCCACGATGCAGAGATGAGCTGCCTTTTTTTCTTTTTTTTTTTTTTTTTTCATGCTCCCGCTGAGCTATCTTATCCAAAAAGCAGGTCTGGCGATCAGAAACCCTCCTCTTGTTGTACCTCTCTAATGTGCAAGCCAGGGTGAAATGTGAGCGCATGCATATCTGTTGCTTATGGTCCCTTGTTAGAGGTTTTTTTTTTTTTTTTAGATTACAATCCTGTTCAGTCATGCTTTTCCAATCTGTGCAAATCCTGTCAGGTAGTAATGGTAAGCTTTTAACTTCATAATGAATAATATTACTCAGTCAGCTTTTCTGATTATTACAAGTTGTGCCTGAAAAAAACATTAGACTTGAAGCAAAATCTCCTCTGAAGACTGAAATGTCCTGAAAAGCCGACCCAGAAGTCTGTTCTCTATTAAAGTAATAGAGATCCTCTCTGCTGTAAATTGTAGCGTGTTTATAGCAAGCTGTCTATTCTGGATTTTCTATTGTTGAAGACAATGTTTGGCAGATTTGTGGGCTCCTTGTAGGTTTATCTTTCTTTAAGTCCAAATCTTTTCGCTTCAGACCCACAATATATCAGTAGCCGGAATTATCAGGAGTAATCAGAAGCACCGTTCTTTTAAAAACTTAAGGAAAACACTATTTAAACATTCGCACATCTGGGTTCTGATGTGGCATTTCAGATCGGTCGCTGCATTTCCATTGACCGTAGATTGCACAAACTGGAATTACAAAGATAAACTGAAAAGTCGATTTAAAAAAAAAAACATGCTTTTCCATAACTTTTTTTTTGGCTGTATCGAAATTAATTTATTCCACAAAAATACTTTGACATTTTTCACATCACACGAGTCATGTGATCAATAACCGGATATTACCACTGCCAGAAAAGATGAAGAAGTCGACAGGAAGTGGCAGGAAGACGACGGCTCGGCGTGTTTTTTTTAATTATGGACAAGTCGCAATTGTCCGACAGAAACACATTCCTGAAAACCTTTCTCTATTTTCCTGAGATGGGTGGTCCATGCTTCTGCTTTCTGTTTATTACAGCCATGCTTAACGCCAACATCGGAGAAAATTACACTTTGCATAGCCTGAATGATTCACTCCAAGCCAATGGAAGGAAAAACGCTTATTTTGCATTTTTTTTCCTTTCTTTCTGACATAATTTCCAAAGTTCACTCAAAATTTGCAGAGACAATCAGATGGAAGCTGCAGAGGCAGAAGTTTGACAGTCTGACTCTGCTTTGCTTCTTTGCTACCAGGACCACCTTTCATAGTTGACGGACAATGAATTTGGGCTAGTCAAAGTCTGATTTACCTACAAACATGAGCTGAAAATGTCTCCAGAGTGACGTAAAAGATTGATTAGTAGTCATTACAAACACTTCCAGGAAGTTAAAGTCAGACGTAGAGGCAGATCCCTGTTTCACATCGGGTCAGTTTGGTTCAGAAATATTTTAATCGCCTTTAATAAATCAGCCTTTCATGTTTTCTTATGTAATCTTTGTCACGTTAAATCTGGTTGATTGACATACTTTTCCCACAGCATTGCATAGTTTCATGAAGCTGCTTCACTGCTGCTAGAACTGAATCCATCCAAAAGTGCTTGTCCACGATTAGTACGCTTGCTTTAAAGTACACATTTTTATCTGTGCAGGTGAGTGTGTGAGTGTTTGCATGCATATGTGTGTGTGTGTATGTGTGTGTGTGTGTGTGCTTGAGTGTGTTCTCCCAAATGATCGTGTTAAGCAACTGTGAGAGGCCCCCAGCCGCTGGGTGGTCCCTCACCCTCATCCATAAATCATTAACCCACTCGGCTGGCCTTGAAGTGTGTTGGGGTTTTTGCTTGACACACTTTGCTGAAGCCAGTAAGTGTCGTGTCAAACCTCAACACAGCGGACATAGAAATACGCACCGGCTGATGGATCCAAATCGGATGTTGTTCTAATATTTGTTTCTTTGTGAAAAGCTTATTTCTATTCTTCGCGGCTGTCATCAAATGTTGCATTTGTTCGTCTCTGAAATGAGAATGGTCTTTCACAAACGTGCAGCTTCAGGAAAGTCAGTGACCCTTTCCGTAAGGAAATTGTTCGTATGTCCAGTCCAGTCAGCCGAGACGGATGGACACTATGAAGTAAAAAGCTGCAGATGAAAGCAAACAAACAAAACGATACATTAAAGAAGACGAGATCGGCTCTCCATCTGATTCCAGTTTTTAATATCAAATTTGTAATTCAGTGCTGTGAAAGTGTAAAAAAACAACAACACAAAAACTAAACAACTTTGTATTTCTGATCAAAACTACCAATTGATGTGAATATTTTTTTTCCTGGAGTACCTTGACACCATGATCGGTGATCCGGCACTTCTGGTTTTCCTGCCTTACATCCATCAGAACCCGTCTGCGTATTTCTGAGAAAAGTAGCTCAAACAATGCTTATCTTTTACAAGATAAAGTCATACGTTTACCGGCTATTTTAGGCTTACACACAGCCGGCTGCGATTGTGTTTTGGCTGACTTTATCATCTTTTCCGTCTATTACATTCATCTGAAAATCTTTTCGCATAATCAGAGCTGCTTGGTTAAACTGAAATCAAGCTAAAGGAGAAGCTGGCGTGTTGTATTTTTTTAATCACTGCGTCTTTTTGCAACTTGATTTGCACACGATTCTCAGGAATTGCTCTATCTGTCTAAAAAGCTGGAAGCAGTCGCCAGGTTGTGTTTGTAACCGATACTAGAGATAAGAAAAAATAACCAAACACACTGATTAAAACACGATTCCTTTTGTACGAGGGATCTCAGGTGTAGTATCAGGTTATTATTTCTAATCGTTGCCATGCATTTTCTTTCTACATCCCTAAACCAGTGTGTGTGTGTGTGTGTGTGTGTGTGTGTGTGTGTGTGTGTGTGTGTGTGTGTGTGTGTGTGTGTGTGTGTGTGTCCGTCCATGGTGTGTCTACATGTGACCTGAAGCAGCTGAACATGCCCCAGAACGTTGCAGGTCTGGAGATTGCAGGGCTTTGACAGCACAAAGCAACCGTGTGCTCTTAACATAGCTGTTAATCAGCACAAGTGTGATTAGGAGGTCGCTTTCCGATAGGCACTCAGTACACACACAAAAAACTAATTAGCAGGGTGTATTTATGTCAAACGTTTGTACGCAAGAGGGTTAGAGCCATTGAAAAAACAAGAATTCTCTTTTTTCCCAGAATTTTTGACTTTTGAGTTCAGAAGACTAAAGTTAGAATTTGGAGGAAAAAGTCAGAATTTGAAGAATCAGAATTAGAAGAATAAAATCAGAATTTTTTTGACAAAAGTAAAAAGAAACAAAAAAACAATTATGACCCAAATATGTCTAGTTTAGACTGAACACACAAATAAACTTCCCGATACTCCAATATCTGATATTTGCTTAAAAATTTCAAATCATCATCAGTTACTGTCAAGTCATGTATTTTTTTAACATCCAATTATTACTTTAGCCAAAACTCTAGTAATAAAAAGAAAGGCAGTAGAAGCCAACCCGCAAACTTCACCAGAACTAATCCCGCCACCACCGGCCCCCCGCCGCACATTAACTCAACTCATACTGGGGTCACGTAGCGAAAACAACGAGTCTCTGACTCGCCCGTCAGCGCCGTTTCTCAGGAGCTGACATTAGTTGTTTTGACTCCGTCCGAAATCGAACGGAACCGCACCGTCCCGCAAAGGCTAAGGTTAAACGCTC
Source organism: Micropoecilia bifurca (assembly GCA_903067075.1). NCBI lineage: Eukaryota > Metazoa > Chordata > Actinopteri > Cyprinodontiformes > Poeciliidae > Micropoecilia > Micropoecilia bifurca. The sequence continues at coordinate 7,130 of CAEGAF010119812.1, forward strand.
CAGCTCCAGAACCAATTGAAAACATGGCTCTCCACCAAGGCGTCCGCGTCGGGGGCCGCCAGGTACCGTCCAATTCCCAGAGACCCTCTTTTTCCTCGCCGCTCCAAATGCAAAGCGAGATTGGAAGCAAATCGCTCAGCTGTGTTGGACTGAGATCATTTTTTGATACTGTGTAGAGATTGGGAAAGCGCAGGGGACGCACAAAAAGCCTCTTGGATTGTATAAGTTAATCATGTATGACAGAAGGCAATACTGAAACGTTCAGGCCTCATTCAGAACCGTGTTTCACCTCCTGCTCACCCCACCCAGCTCCCGAGCTCCACTGGCAGCACTAGTGCTGTTAACACAGCCAAGCCTTTATGAGCTTTAGTTAATTTCGATGATAAAAAAAAACCTCTTACAAGTTACTTCTGCGTTAGCAAAACCCCAAAATAACAATCCGAGGCGAAAACAGCGTTTCGCTTTTTTTAAAAAAAATATTATTATTTGAAAGCAGCAGGATATGAAAAACTGTCTTGACTAATGTCTATCAGTGGACTGAGTGGAGAGAGTGAATCTTTTCCCAAGCTTGTTTTCAGAGCCTGTCTCGGGGAACAGCTGTTGTTCATTCTGCTTGGCCGTGCCGGGGAAAAGATCACCAAATCCTGCTGTTTTCAGCCCAAATAGCTTACGCACAATTACTCTGCCGGGGATCTGTGTGCGTTGGCTCGCTGTAGTCCTCCCTTTGTTTTCTTAATAATTAGCTTGTGTTTTCACGGGGATGGGGGTGGCAAGCCTCTTCAAGGCTGCTTCATCTACTGCTAGTCTGTCTGAGCCTCCTGACAACATCGAGCTGTCCAACTTCAGCCCCCTCTTTTCTCCTTTGTAATTCTGAAGGCCTGCATGAAAAACTCAGGTGTTTTTTTTTTATAATTTTTTTTTTTTTGACTTGATGCTATTTCTACATAATCTGTCTTTCTCTTCTAAAAGTTTGCTGATCCCCAAATTTTTTAATCTGAGTGTTTGGAGACCTCGTGATATTTGAACCTCCATGACTCGTCGGATTAATGTGGTACCAGCTGGTTTATATTCTTCATGATCATAAACAAATGCACTGCCTCACAAAAGTGTTCATACTCTGGATACTTTCTAAATTCCTCATATTATATCTAGCTCCCAGTCACAATAGCACATTTTGCAGGTATGATCAATTGTCCCAGAAGTTATCGCGATAAACAATAATATAGTTATTTTGGATAATGGCTCAATAATGCGTATTTGCCCTCTCAAAGACCAATAAACTTTAATTTTGTGAAGAACTCAAGAGCCAGAAAATATGTAAATATCCACGTTAAAACATAACTTAACAACAACGAATAAGACCAGTAGGAAACACACATAACTGGAATCATAAATTAAATGGATCACATGACTCTGTAAACAAAATTGCCATTTAAATCAATATTAGTCAAGACAAAAAAATGATCTAATTCTTTAGTTGGTTATTGCAACAAAATATTTTTGAAAATTCCTGCGATAGACTAATACAGAGTGGTTCCTATTTAAGAAAAATAGACTAAAACTGAATTTGGCAGTTTGCTGCATGTAAGTGAAGAAACATGGTAGTGATGGTGTCATGCTGTGGGGAAGCTTTTCACCTTGCTGGGACACGTGAAAATATTTTACAGTCCAAACTGAAAATAAATGAGGAATCTGTGCCTTAAGACTTGAAAATTATTGTTCATGTATGCTGTATGCTGCATTGACTTCTCATGCCACAACTCTCTGATTTTTATTTGTGAACATTTTCGAAAATCCTTTCCCATCCATCGAACAATTATCTACTACTTTGTCTTGGTCTATTATATACAACTCTATTAAAAGGCATTACATTTTCTTTTTGTACATTTATAAAAATACACAATGGGCTGGAATAGCCTTGCAGTGCATTTTGGGGTTTCATGATTCAGACGTAATTTTACATAAACCTGACCCAAAATCGCTCAAAGCTCAGCCAGGTCAAAAACAAAACGAAAAGGGAGGAATAAATCTGTTTGGGAAAATGTGGGGAGATTCAAACAAAGAACTTTTATGTGAATCCTGTTTATGAGCTCCACTGCTAACTACACTTCCACTGTAAACATGTGGATCGATAGCCTCTGTGTTTGACCAGCGGTCGATACACTCTGTGGGAGCCAATCTCATTGATTCTCCACCTGCTCAGCCGCCTCAATCACCTTGACCTCTATGGGTCCTGTTGACACAGACCCCGCCTTAATTAAACCGAGCCAAAGCTACGCATCTGATAAAGCTTTCACACACAGCCAACGACAAAGTGACATATTTGGGAGCTCGCAGCTGTTGCCCGTAGATTTGTACACACATTTTAGATGATAGATGAAGCTCCGTGACTATAGGCTACATTCATTAAGTATCTGAGTAAGTGTTGCATCTCAAGGTAAATGGGTAAAGCTACTGAGAAAAGTTGCTAAGATGATGAACTTCAATTTTTAATTCATATTCCTGGTCAGAATTTAGAAAGAACTGCGTTTTTAGTCTGTTACTTGGAACTTGGTGATAAAAATTCAGCAAAAATGCACAATTTGTCAAAACAAACTAAAAATATTGTCAGCAGATGGATGACATCTATCTACTGGCAGAACTTTCCTATAAAAAAAACCTAAACAGATGTAACTTTCGTTAGCAACTAGCATCAATCTGGAATTTCTCATAGGCAAATGTGCTAATTTAAACAATATCTTTGACCTGTAGTGATTAAGTACTGTTGATTGTAGAGCTCAAACCAGAGTTGGATCAAATGGCCAACCGCTAGCCAGTGCACTCTGGAGTTATCACCAAAATTATAACTGAGCAAAGGAATATTATATTCCCAGGGTGTATGAGCTGCACTTACTTACTGCCTTGCAAGTCAAATCAAACACTCAAAGCACTTTTTACTCTACAGTTCACATTTCATGCTCAGTATCAGTCGGCAACTTGGGGCTGCAATCAAAACCACAACCCTCCGATTGAGAGACAGCGAGTTTTCCCGCTGAGCCAAAGCTGTCAGTTCTCAATATATTGTGCAAGTAGCACTAGTCATCCTTAGGTTGCCTTCACTGGAACTCAGAAGAAATGTTGGGGCGTCACTTCAAATACTGTGCTGATTTGCACCATTTGTTCAAGTATGGATTGTCCACAGTGAAAAATTACTTAAAAACTAACGGCAGTAATTTTGAGAGCAGTATAAATTGATTTAGTGTGAATCAAACAAATTACGATAATAGAAGCTTCATTATTTTTTAAAGTCTTGGAAACCAAATTTAACTACGTTCCAAAAAGTCAGTGAGAATATTTGCTGTGTTCCGTGCTAAGCTAACTGCTACTAGCGAAGTAAGCTAACAACAGTGGTCTTAACATTCTGTCTATTTAAACACTGAGGGAACATGTTCACTGATGTATTCATGTTTCTGTAAAACATTTAATGGCATACAAACATTCAAATCTCACCTGGGATTTTCATTTTAGGAGACTTTTTTTGTCTAGTTTTCAACTTGAAACATATGTAGCATTAGAATTCCTTCATTTACAACTCCTTAAAAAAACTGGAGGGAGCTAATTATTATAATGATGTGAATTATGCCTTCTAAGATCCATCAAAAATAAATCCTCTAATCACTACTGGTAACACACATAACACTGGTCAACTTTATGCCTTTATGTCAATAAATATTCTTCCATTGAATATTCGAAAGGGTTTCCCAATAAATATTACATCCATCCATCCATTTTGTAACACCCTTGTCCCTTAGTTGGGTTGTGAATAAATATTACATAAAATGTAACTAATAACTTTATTTTCTTTTTCACATTTATACTGAGCCCCTGTCCTTTACATGTTCAGTGTTCACAGATTCACATATTCACTTTGTGTTTTTTTTATAGTGTCAGATTGAAAATATTTGAAAGAAAATGCAGTTTGGTAAGCTGAAAAACCCTTTGTAATGAAGCCAATCAGGAAGCGTCATTTCTTTTCCTTGGCACTGATTGGCTGTGCCCATAAGAGTGGAAATAAAGAAACACTGTGGATGTCAGCTTCTGCTGTAGAGGTAAAATTGTTTACACTGTGCATGTAAATACATATTGGGTGATATTTGGTGTTGAACTCTAATATTCATGGATTCCAGCTATTTACAGGTTTGTGTTGTTTCATGTTAGAAACAAACGTCTTCCTCAATTATGATAATCATTTTGCTGCCAGTGTTTCAGTAGAATTCACCAGCTAAAATTTTGGTTCAATCAGTGAATATTAGCATTTTTGGGTATATTTGTATTTTTTTATAAACACAGCTCATTTGTTTTTTTGTTGGTTTTTTTTTGTAAGGGTATAAAAATCTCCCCATGGTAGATTTGGAAACTGTCTCAACAATTCATGAGGTGATTACTGTTAGACACCCACTGCCATAACTCACAGCGTCGCTTTTCTTTTTCTCTGGAACTACCAAGAACTTCCACCTGCTGGTCCGTCGACAGAATGCAGGTCCGAGGCGCTCCGCTTCCTTACCGTTTTTATCCGTTGCCTATTTAGTGTCTTTAGTCTTTGAAGGAAAACCATTCAGAGTTGCATAAAGCTGTCATTACACCCATATTCTTTACAACTAGTGGGAGTGCAACATGAAGAAAGTTATTCACCCATGGCACTTTGAGACACTAAATTAAATTGACTTCCAAACAGAGGAAAACACAGAATCAGTGGAAACTGAAGTGACTGGCAAAGAATCAGGATGACTAACAACTTCATACTCCCCTTTTTTTTCTTTCCACCACTTGGCACAGGTATTCACCAAAGCTCAAGTGCAAACCAGTGTCAAACAATATTGATGTTTAATAGTTGTTCGGCATCCAAAAAAATGAGTAATAAATTTGGAGGACCATCTGTTGCATAAAGCAGTTTAAATTAGTTGAGCGAATGTCTGTGTTAGAGAGAGAGAGGGACGGCAGAGTCTGTAAACATAGTCTGAAAAATAAAGAATGAAAGGAAAAAGGAGTGTGATTGGTGTTGAGTTATCAATCATGGGGCTTGTATTGTGAAAACATGTGCAGCAAACTCTCAAGACGCACTATTTGCTCCAAATCATTTCACTCCGAATTCACCTTAAGAAGATTATTTTTAACAACAAGTTAATATCTTGGAAGCTGGTGATTTAAAACTCCATCTTTTTCTTTTTTTTTTTTTTTTACATTTATGTGTAAAAACGAAAACTTTCTTGTTGGAATTTGTTTTGAAATGCTTCTAACTCATACGTTGGAAGGTTGTTTTCTTTTTGTGTGCATAGATTTATCTACAACTGACCACACTAGCAGAGCAAAATGCACTTTGGTGATAGTTTCCCACTTGCCCCCGGTGTGGACGGGGCTGTGGGAATGGGGTCACACCTGCACAGCCTGGCAGGGTTTGATAAATGATGTTGCTTTAAACTTTGGAGACTGTCATTTTTGGGAGCAACTGTTTACCATCCATTGAAGTATAATGGCCGTCTTTGAAGGCTCCGGCGCTCGGGACAGAGGCTGCCCTCTCTGTCTGCCGTTACGAGGGGAGGAGGAACCGGCCCCCGATTAGCTAATGGCACGTTCTGCTTCGATTTGCCGTAATAGGACGAAGCAGGCCTCTGACATTATGTCTGGTATTTCCTACCCTGACTGCTCTGGAAGGTCTCTCACAAGTTGCTTTTTTTTTTTTTTTTTTGCACAGATTAGATCAAATAAATCGGTTTGTCGCTGTTTCCCAAGAGTTTTCCTTCGCTATAGCTCCCAAGTCCAGGTATTTGAAGACAATTTAGTTTTAAAACAAGTTTCATGCAAAAACTTTGAACTTCAGTCTTCGGCTGTGAACACTTTGTCAGTGCTAGTCCAAGTTAGCTGCTGTCATGCTAACTTGGAGAAGCTATGAGTAGATCCTTTTTTCATCTCTCTTATCAGATGAGGCTGCATGTCATGGAGCCTCTTCCCCTATTTGTCTTTTAGGCTTGGAGCAATAACGTGACATGAGAGCGACAGTCTAGACCGCAGCTATCTTGGTAGAGAACCTAAGCTGAGAAACACTCCTCCCCCATCCACACACACACACACTCACACACCCATCAAAACACAGATTTAAAAGGATAGTTGTGAGGTTTTGTTGAAAGGTCATTATGTTACGAAGGTAGCAACTAGTCTGAGAAGGCAAAATGTATTTCTATGACCATTAGAGTCTGTCTCAAAAATGTTTGTGGTGGTTATTTTACAGAAATGGCTGATTATTTGCACAGGAAATGAAAGTAAGAGGCAGTGCACCATCCATGATTCTCCTGTGTGAAACACAAACTAGGAACTGAAGGTGCCAAGTGTCCAGTCAGAGCAACTAAGTAAGCCAGTGAAAACAATTATTTAAGAAGTCATGCACTAGATGGCGCTGTGCTTGTAGCACGTCATCCAATGCACATGTGCTTTTGACCCTTAGCATCCACTTAGCTTCAATCTTATAGCAGACAGTAACCCATCTCATATTGGATGAACTGCTCATGTAACACATATAATCCTTATCAGAAATTATACATCATTATGATTGTTTTTGTCGTTATCTGCTGCTACATGTGTAGAGTAGAATAAGATCTACTAGCCGCACCTTGTGCGCTTTCGCTACATGCGGAGTACTTGACACCTTTGCAGTGGGACAGGGGGATGTTACAGAAAAGTTTCCCTCTACGTCTTGGTTTCAAAAAGTGCCTGTGTGAGAGACTCCGGTTACTGGTGTCGTGTAAACAAGCGGCTGGATCACAACAAAAATGTTACGGTTCAACTGAAGAGCGGCTCGGTGTAAAGGGACTGCCCAATGACAGCCCCAACCACTAGAGCTGTTATTGTAAAGGAAAACCACCCGAATGTGTAGAGTGGAGTTGACCCGAGCCTGGCCACACTGCTAGATGCTAATGGAGTAAGTTATGCATGTTCCTGTTTGACAGTGTGCAGTTCACGTTGTGGTACTCTTATCTTCTCCTTCCACTTCCAGTGCAAAAAAAAAAAAAATCCTTGACCTCTGTACACATGACTATACCTTCACAACACACTGATTACATCAACAGTTGAAGGCCACATTGGTCAGCGTCATCCTGAATTTATACTCAAAAGATATACTGCATTTATTAACTCCTTATACAGCTTCGACAGGAATTCACTTCAATAATTCGGAGCTATCCCTTTAAGTTGCAGCAGCCTTGACGTGTAAACACAGTTTGGGTACAGAGTCGCAACAACAGAACAAAGCTACCCAATTGATGTCAATCCAAGCATGAAGTGGTTGTGTATTAGCTCATGATTAGCCCGGGCCGCCTGCAGCAAGTGAAACAAGCGTCCAGATTTTTTTTTCTCTCCTTTTGCTTTCAGGGGGATTTCTGCAGATCATAACACACAGACTTATATAAACAGTCAGCTTCTACTCAATTCATGTTGATTATCCTTCATGTACACTTGTGGTTTGAGCGTGGCTAAAGAATACCAGGCATATTTTGAAACACTATTGTATTATTATATGTATTTTTTTTTGTAACTTTACATCAACCGTGAAAAGTTCTATGCCTGCAACTATTACACGCTGACATAAAAAAATTGTACACCTTTTGCAACCAGAATATCTGCTCTAAGGAAGCACCTTTGCAAAAACTTTTCCAGACTTTAATTCATGGGAACGAGAGGCTATTTTCTTTTTACTGTAAATATAAAACCTCTCCTCTCTGAAATGCACTCGCTCCCCCGGCTAAACAACTCCAGGGTAAAGTTGCAACTATAACAAATGGGTTTAAATAACAGCATGCAGCAGCAATCTGCTCACAGCACGGTGCATTGTGGTTGTCATTCATCACGCCACCGCAGCATAACGCAGGACTTCCACAACAATTACTTCAGTCATTAAACTCCCAACGTTGTTGTCGTTTTCCTGTGTGATAAGGGCGATTACTGGCCAGGCCAGGCCTAATCTTCTCTGATCTGCTCTGCGGTGAGGAGGGAAGCAAACCTCAGCAAACCTCAGCTTGCCACTCACTGCTGAGAGGGTTTGAACTGCGGTGTTTGACTGCTCCCTAGTGGCGGCTGGGGGGAACTTCATGTTCTACTTTTAATTCGACCTGCTTGTTTTCGCATATTTAGTTAAATAACTTTTTCACTTTGTTAAAGGCATTAAATACGGATTAGTATGTTGGGGAAAAAAAATATGTGCAACAAATCCTAGAATCTCATTAATTTCTTTGCTATTTTGTCTCAATTAGTTTGTTCTGATTTAGTCATTAATATTATTATTTCCGTTATGTGAAATACTTTATTCCGCTGTAAAAAAAAAAAAAAAAAACAACAACAAAAAAACACAATTGATTTTCAAAAGCAAAAAGAAACAAAAAAGTTTTAAAAAAATATTCTGAGATAAAACAAAAGTTTATAAAAGTTCATGTAGAAAAAACATGACAAAGAAATTAGTCTACTGTAAAAAGAAATAAATGAGTAAAAAGAATCCAATTAAGTAGTCTGAACCAAAATGTATATGTACCTCAATATTTAAAAGTGTGTAAGGTCACATGGTGTAGAAAAATAGAACAATTGTGTTTCTTCTGACTTTCTTAGTGAATCTCCATAAGTTGGCTATGAAAGAGTGGAAGGTGCATTTAATTTACGTACCATTAAGAAGTTTTAAAGCAAGCCAGAAAAAACGATTTAAAAAATATGAATAAAAAATACAATATAGCTATGCTAAAAATGACTAAAATTTTAAACTACTACAGTTGCTAAACAACCAAACCTCAAACTAAAAGTTGTGATTCTATGAATATGAGTCAGACTTCCTATTCCATATTACATTAGATACTATAAATCAAACTACAGCAGCTAAATATTTCGGACTAACTACATAATCCCAATAGGTCTGGATTTCATTTCTTTAGACAAAATAAGTACAATTACTCTATTTTAAATTTCTGTCCATCCATTTACAATGAAACTTGTAAATGGACTCTGGGTCATCAAATTCTTTTCAACAAAGAGAGGAGGGTTATAATTAGCCTTTTTTATTTTATTTGGAAGGTAATCAATAGTTTTAGTCATTGCTACATGAAACGATCTAGAAACACGAAGAAGGACGTTAAAGCAACGTAAAAAAATTGTTTGTAAGTTTAGAGAAAAAAAAGGAATCCACAAACAGATCCGTGTGGAATCCAACATTTGACAAAATATTTGTGATTATGATTAGCATAACAATCATATATTGTCAGTTTTGAATTTAATTAAATTGTAAAGCAATCTGTAAGCAAGTTTGTGCAACAGATTTTTGCTATAAAACGTTTTATCTGACTGAGAAGCTTTGTATAAATCTGAAATTCTTCAAGCAGAGTCATTATGACTTATGACTGACTTAATTTTAGAAAGAAGCATTACGTTTTCTGTGGAACGTTTTTTTTAGTTTTTTTAGCTTCGCTTATAGCCACATTCTGATCCTGTCATTCGCTGAAACCACCTAGTGACTCTACAAAAGAAAAGAAAAGAAAAGAAAGTCAAATAACCAAGAGTCCTCTGCTTGTTTATTCCACATTATTCTCACATACTTACAATTTTACACTATAATATTTCTGTAACATTCAGTTCATCTCAGTAGCTCTGCTACCTCCAAACAGGACAAATCAATAAAACAGCCACGGGGTAAATGTTTATCAGTTGTGATAAAATCCTACATAACCCCCACCAAAAAAAATAAAAAATTCTTGTAAATGATACGAATACTGAATCTTTCCACTTCCCACTTCCCTGACAGTCCAGCGCAATATTTTACTCTCTTATGCTACATCATTCACATCATCATAAAAAAAAAGCAGAGGCCCCCCTCATCTCTTTACGGTACCCAACGCTGCCGTTAGCCTCAGGCTCTCACATCAAGCCCCTCAGCCCTTCCGGCCCCACGCTGGCCGTAAACCTGGGCTCTGAATGCACCAGGCGAAAGTGATGAGAGGAGCTATTGATGCGCCATAAACCGTTATTTTATCGCATCAGAACAGGAAACGAGGTGTGTGGGGAAAGATGACTGCAGAGAAACAGCTGATTTCGTCAAAGAGTCCTGTTTTATTTGCTTGTTTGCCACTGCAACAACAACAAAAACTAAAAATAGGGAGAAAAAAAATGTATTGTGTTGTTTGAAAAAGTGTGAGGATAATATTCAAAAACGGGGGAAGGATATTTTATTCTGATCAACAAGTCAATCATATCCCCCTAAACGTTTTAAACCCATAAAAGAAAATTTAAATGTATTTTTTATTGTCTTTGTGTGTCAAGAATTCATTAAAATATAGCTGGAATTGATACAAATGTACAAATAATGTATGTTTATTTAAAGATTAAAGTTTTATAACTCATGGTGGCTATAAATTATTCACATAGCTTGAATCCAGGGGCAGATGTAGAAGAATAAAAGCCCCTGGGCTGGATCTGGTTTGGTGGCCTCCCATCAACTTCCCCCCCACCCCCCCAAAAAAATAAATTAATTATATTAAAAAATCAATATAAAAAATTGCTTTTACTCATTCAAATTACAGATGTGCTTGAACATGACATGCAAAATGAGCCCATTACTTCATTATAAGGTACAATGTTTGTAAAATGTGCTAACATTTAAAATGTACTAATGAAGACATATATGTTTCTTTTTTCTCTTACATTCTGTAAGCTGCATGCAACTAAATCTATCCAAGATATTTCCATAAACCTGCATGCTCGTTTGCCAACGTGACTTAAGCCACTGTGAGGAGACATCTGACTTTTTATGGGCCTGTCCAGCTGCTGAAGGTCCACAAACAGACAGAGAGAAGCCTCCGCTGTCTGCCACTTCTTCTAGGACAAGTGAGCGTACGTGTTGCATGTAGCCATCACTCACAGGTAAAAGAAACCGCCTCTCAATGACCTCGCATGTCTGCACACGAAGCTGTTTTTTTTCTTTTTCTTCTTCTTACAAGTCCTGAGGGCGATCATTTGTCATGTGGAGAGGAATCTTCAGTCATGCTCCTTTATGCTGAGGGCTCAGACTTAAGGCATTCCTCTGGAAATTTATGTCCAAACAGCTGTGGTCCCATCCGCCTCTGTGTGGAGCGAGAGGAAAATGCCGTCCCAGGAGTTATGAGGGGCATCCAATCCATTCTACACCTCCAATCAACCTCCGAGTGTTCGCATAAGCACATGCAAGCCATTTTCTGTGTGCATTTTCCCGCTTATTTTTTTTTTTTTAACTTTGCTGTGTGTTTGCAGCTGCCTGACATCTCCTGTGTGTGTGCGTGTGTGTGTTCGTGTGCTGTGAGCACGAGGGATTCGGTTATTCTGGACGTTCGGCTCTTTGATGGCCGGACAGTCATCCCGGGGCTTTGTGCATCGGAAGGCCACGGTTTTAGGGTGGAGGGTGGGGGGGGAGCTTAATTTCACATTGCAGCCATATGGACTGCTGTGTTTTGCTAAAAAAAAAAAAAAAAAACAGGAGGTGAGCTGTAGGTCACGCTAAAAGATGAGGTCTTTAAAAGTTAGTGATGTCATCAGAAAGCTGGTCTGCACCTGGGGGGGAACAAGAGGAATTTATATAATTATAGTTTTTTATTAATTTGAAATCATCTTCAGACGTAAACACCCGTTAGGATTTGCAGTCAGCAGCACAAAACCCACCGAGGAAAACTTCCACTCTGACAGGCCAACGATTATTACACGTAGATTTTATTTTCTCTGTAAATGAAACATGGAGGCGACAGAATGGCAGCGTAAAGTATGCAAACTCGACAAATCGTGATGATGATGATGATGATGATGATGATGATGTGAGGGGTTTTAGTGATGAGGGTTCAAGGCCTCTTTCTGCATGTCTGCAGCGTATCATCACTGTCTGTCTGTTTATGGCCAAACCCTGCAGGAATGTAAAGTGCTGTACAATCAAAGCTTTGTTTTCTTTTGCGTCCCAACATGTCCGGACGCTACCACTTCTGTTAGCTTTACAGATTCTGGAGGAAAAAGGAAAAAAAAGAAAAAGAAAATGGAAGAAGATAAAAATAATAGCGGGAGATTCTCGACCGAACTCTTTCAGATGTGGAATAATATGGAAAGGGTTTCGGAAAAATACCAAAGGGTCGGGATGTGGCGTCAAAATGAGGAGCAGGACTGTCTGGATAAAAGCTTGTTAAATTAATTAACTTTGATAACATTGCAAAAAGTATTCATCTACCTTGATTTTCTTTTACACGTTTCTCATCTATTCAAGCTTGATTTTCAGTGATTTATCAGCAAAGAGAACTGTATTTTAATGAAGAATGGAAAGAAAAAGGGTCTTTCAAATAGTTTAAAAACAAAAATTTGAAATGTGATGTGGAGATTTATTGAGGTACTACTTTCTGCACCCTTTTGGATCTTTTCTTCTTTTTATTTTTTAATATACCTCCAGCACATGAGAGTCCAACTCAATTTCATTTCGGGCCAAATTAAGGTCATAATGTCCTCTGTGGGCAAAATGTATTGATGAAGCTGCTTATTAATAAACTGTTGAAATAATGCAGCTGTCTCTGTGTTCAATGAATACTTCTTAAAAATAAATGGCATCCTTCCACAAATATAAATAAATATGTATTTGACTTAACTGATTAATTAATATTTTCTGGGCCACATAAAAAGCCTTGGCGGGTCGGATTTGGCCCGCGGACCTTGAGTTTGACGCACATTCTCTAGCAGGTTTGCAAATCTAAAGGACTGAACGTTAATTTGAAAGTCTTCCCACATTTTCTATAACATGGATCTAATTGAACTGAGACTGCTCTGCTGTTGCTCTGGTTATAATCCTCAAAAGTGATTTCTTAAAGCATTGTCCTATTTTTAGATCTAATCATCCCTCCTTCAACTCTGCCCATGTTATTCCCTCAGCATGATTCTGCCACCGCCATGTTTCACCATGGGGATGGTCCTCTCAGGCTGCCATAGCCTTAGTTTTCCTCCTGGCATATATAACTTTGCATGCTGGTTTTACTTCAGAACGATTACATTTATGGATATTCAATTGTGTTGAGGAGACATGTAGTGAGAACTGACTGTGCTGGGTTTTATTTCGCAGCATCAGACTAGAGGAGACTCATAGATGATCAACTTATTTTATCTGTTAATAATTCTTAGAACCATGATTTCCTTCCACTTCACAATTTTACTCTGCTTTGTTATAGTTTTTACAATAAAGAAAAAAAAGTCCTGCAGAGAATTGGTGTATTTTCTTCTATGCATGAGATGCTGATATTTGTGGAAAGGTATGTAAGAAAAAGCGCAGCCTTTCCAAACTAAAAACAAATACATATGTATAAATATATACGTTTACATATTGCTGGTATTTTTGTCATTCAGTTGAGATTTCAAGCAATTATTCCACAACAAAACAACCAACAGAAAATCTGTTAAAACCTGAATTTGTTATTTCATCTACATTGGACAACATTTCATTTTTTTTGTGCTGCGGATCTCTGGCCTACCACACCAGATCTGAATCAAATGTTTTTGGATGGAACATGACAATATATTTAAAAAAAAACTGTGTTTCCGCTTTATGTGCTGCAAGAAAAGATTCTTTTTTAAAAATTTGCAAACTCATAAAGGGTAAAACAAACAACTCTTTTCTTATTATTTAAGTATCAAGTTACCTCAAATTACCAAATTCAACCTGATGGGAATTCAAGAAGTTCGGTCGATGTGATTATAATTTATTAGTGGCAGGTTTCAGGATTCACTAATGACTATGTGATTCCAAACACTCCAGACTGAATGAAACAGATTTCTTTATTTATTTCCATTTCCAGTAAAGCCTCACACTAATCGTCCTCTCAATTTAAAGCATATTAATGTGATGAAGTTCATTTGCAACAGAACACGCTGCAGGTTTTATTGCTGTTTTTCCACTTTAGTCACACAGACATTAAATGAGTCTTTTCAATGATCCGTTTTGACCTTTATGGTTCTCGCTTTTGACGTCTGTGGCCTCCGTCGCTCTCTCAACCCCTGACTACATCAACCACTACTTAAATGACAATCTGCTTCGTGCAAAGAGGCAGGATTCTTTTGCCGCGCGCATTTGACGCATTAAATTGTAATGAACTTTGAATCTTGGCGTCCAAAAAAATCAGCCTGATCAAAACAAAACTCACAGTGTGATTAAAAGGATTTTAATGTAGAAAAAAAAAATAAACTCAGACTCCTAGTCGTTTTCTTCAACTTAAACGCTGATTGTTTCTGACTTTTTCCTTCAAAACTGGAATATAAACCTGCTGATTTATTTGAAAAAAAATTTCTTTCTTTTTTAATTTTACACAGATTCATTTGAAGATTTGCTTAAAAATATATGAAAGAATTTGCTACTTTAAAGGAGGTCAGTGCAGGCCAGTTTCCACATCCATTTTCAAAGAGAATGGGGAATATCTTCATTTCACCTCAACATGTGATGTGATGTAAACGTCCACTGCTCACAAACAGCATAAATAAACAACAATGGAACAAACCTGCTTTGTCAGCCTTCACAATTTCAACATTTTAATGTTTGTTTGTTCATTTCTGCTCGGAAACGCTGACCCGACTCCTTTGTAGCGAGCACATGTGTGGAAGAGAGCAGGAGAAGGGTAACATTTCAAGACGGAGCTGAGAAATGGAAAGAAAAAAATAGGTATTTTTCCAGCATGCAGACAGAGCAGTTCATCAGGCTGATACTCTATGAATGGAGCTAAAAACAACAGCTTTGTGGAAAATGCAATACAGAGCTGAAGAGAGGGGAGTCTGGGCTAAACAAATGTCATTTTTGGATGCTGAGTGGATGAGAATGGGAAATATGATGAAAACGATGCATTCCTGTGAATTTACCTCACCGGCTTACCGGTTTCCTGGCCTTGATTAGAGGGACGCAATGATTCGTGGAACATTAAGATTAAGATCTCGGCTGTCCAGCTGACAATTACCAAAAGGAAACTATGAGCGCCTTTATCAGAAGTGACATTGGTTTTTATAAGAGGAAGTGCGATTATAGCCTGCACTTATCCACTCAAGCTGCAGTGACAGCAGCGCTTTCTAAAGGTTACCACTGTGCAACTTAAGAGGCAGCAGGTCTAAACCTAATATGGCTAAATTCAAACTGCTCGATTCGCAATGCTTCACGAAAGAGTTTATGCTTCTTAAACTGAAATTTGGCTTCTTTTCTTCTTCACTGCATTTTGTCACATCTGAAAACGTTAAAGTATCTTATTGGGGTTTTATGTGTGCATAGAGGTAAAGCTAAGTAAACTGTTGCATTTTCAAAATATTTTACAAACAAAAAATCTTAAAAGCATTCTGTGCATATGTGCTCGACTCACTTTATTGCTAAATTACACAAAGGGTGCATTGTGTTTATTACGATACATGACCTCTAAAGATGTGCTTGTAACCTTTGTCTAGGGGCTTTATATCATCCTGAAATAAAATGTACCAAATGGATATGTACACGCTATCTAGACCGTCGGCCTAAGCTGCTAGGTGAGGAGTGCATTAAGCAGGAGGCCAGTGATAACTCTGGAGGAGCTGCAGAGATTCACAGCTTATGATGGAAAAACGTAACAATTTTGGCCTTCATGAAAGAATGGAAACTAAATGACGTAGTTTCAGTTTTGTACAAGTCCTGCCATGATGCCCTGTCAGCGTTAGCCTTTGGGCTTGGACCCCTTTATCATAGGCAATATGTAAAGAACATAAAGTTCAAGAATGTTTTCTTTTTCACACTTTTATTCACTGCTCAATACTTATTACATCCTTTTAGTAAAGTGCTACCTCATACTTTCTGGTTTTAGCTTTGGCATGCTTAGCAGCAGGACGGTTCCGCCACTCTTGTTCTTGACAGAAACTCTTCCATGCAGCACTTGCTAAGCCAGCATGATGAGCAAAGCACCTCCATTAATTTGGCAGTCAGCCAATCAGAAAGATGAGCCTGGCAAATAATATTACATTGCTATTTTAACTTATATTTTATAATGAGGTAAAAAAAAAAAAAAAAAATTAGTTTATGATTTAAAAAAAACCTATACGGTAACTCTTTTTGTTTTAGTTGTCAAACTTTGTGGCTTAAAAATACCCTGAATGCATTATATGATGAGCTAAATCCAACCTTGAAAAGTAAAGTATTAGCTAAATATAGCCATAGTAAAATGACAAAGGTCTAACATCCCTTGAATTATTACATCTTAAAATACAGGTTCTGGAAAATTACATTAAAATAGAACAGAACCTCTGCACTGTTGCGAGGAATGGAAATAAATTAATATACCAATTTATTATGTAGTGTACTAAGTAAATCAGCATAATAGATATGCTCAGGATATTGTGTCATAGTTGTCTGTATCAGTGTCGGTAATGTTACAATCAACTTTTTAATCTGCTGCATTTCAAATGTTACTCTTCACATAAATAATGCATTTGTTAAATTGGAACATCTGAGACCTTTTATAGCACCTGAGATATTAACAACCACCAAGAGGTTTAGAGAGTTTGTGTGCAACAATGAAAGAGAAAAATGTACGCTAATCATAATCAATATACTTCACAATTTTCCAATATTTCCCTGTAATTACTCATTGGAAAACAATGGAGTATAATTTTGAAAAACTAGTTTTTTTTCCTTTTCACAAATTTACAATAACTTCTCAGGTATTATCCAAAAATCGCTAACAGAAGAGCAAGAATTAAACCACTTGTGGAATCACTTACCAGCTTTTAGCATGTTCTCTTTTTTCCCCCCACAATTTTGTTTTGCACTGAACTCCAAGTGTTTGAGACCAGAAGGCCTGTCATCACTCTAATCTTTAGCTCCCTCTACAGGTTGACTATCAAATTCAGGCTGAACAACTACAAAGTTATAAAGGCTAACAGGAACATACTGTTGACATTAAAGCTATGTTGTAAAATAATGGTAATAAATTAAGGTATTCATGTTGCCACTGACTGGAAACTGCTTGCACTAAATATACAATATGAAAACCTTAAAGCAATATAAAAACAAACACTTGATCTGATTGAATTACATTATCTTCTTGTATTATTTGGAGACTTTAGAAATAAATAAACATGTGGGGCAAAAAGCACAAATCAAGCACTCGAAACATAATAATAAATCTTTTTTTAAGGAGAAAAATGTTTTTAATCAATACAGGAAAAAGAATGAATAAAAACAACCAACAATGAACAGAAGAATTAAAAATATATTTGAAGTGCATTCATAGAATTCACTTCAAATTAAAGAGATGCTGTCCATCGTAAGTAAAGAGATCTAAAGTAACGTCTCAACAGCAGCACAACTTGACAAGCCAAGCAGATGGATTAGCATTTTGTGTATGTCTAAAACAGCCGGTGAAGATTAGACGGTCCATGAGGTGAATTCCAAACGAACTCCACTAAAGTGAGACAAATATTTGCCGTCTCTCCTAAGATGATCAAATTGATGATCAAACTGATCAAACTGCTGAGGTAATCAAACTCATCATAGCAGTTTGATCATTTGCTTCCTTATCTTTCGGGAAAATCACGTAATGAGAGCAGACTGAGCGGCTCTTCCTCAGGCTCAGCTCTGCTTGGGGCGTTTCCTCTGTGGAGCTTCAGAGGCATCCGCTGGCTTCTTGGACGCAGCTTTTTGTTTTGACTCTTTGTCGTTGGGATCAAAAAGGGCGTTCCTCAAGAAACGCGAAGCGGCTCCCTTGTCTAGCCGTGCCGCTTTCTTCTTGTCGGTGATCTCTTTGATTCTGTTCATGTAATTCCTTATGCGCTCCTAATGAAAACAGAAGGAGGGTGATGAGAAGATCGCCATGGATACAGAGAAAATATAAAAAATGTTAAAGGACCCACATACCAGCTCCTGCTTGATTCCATGTTCTCTTGGGTTTATTCCCTTTGTCACCAGATACACTGCAAACAATTATGAAAGTTAACAGTGTTTCTTGTATTTAAATGTGTTATTGCCATTAAGCCTCCCCTTCATATTTCATAGATATAATGGGCTACTTTTACATGTATATTCAATCAATTCAGGGCATTAGTTTTGCATCATGATGAATACATTTATCAATATAAATAAATGAATAACTTACTCCAGAACAATGAATTAAGAGTATAGACAGACAGCAGGTCCAGCTTGGCTTGCTCCAAAGGATCCAGCTGCAAAGATGATTTCATAACAGTTATTACAGATATTTCATCCAAAAACAAGTTACATGAAACATGCACATACAGAAAGAAGTCAGAATCTGGGAAATTTCAGCTTAAATGTAATTTTCGTACATCGAAATCGCAGAGGTTAAAATCTTTATCTCAAAGCTTGAAGTGCTAGATTCAACAGATTTAAAAACTGGTTCAGAGTTTATGTGTTATACTGTGTTTTGTTTTTTGTTTTTTTGTCTCAACAAAGAAGCAACAAGCGTCACCTTCTGCACCACGTCGTTTCTGGACATGGACATCAGCTTCTCCAGCATGGTTTTCACCGCATTCACCGAGGAATCGAACGTGGTCAGCTGTTCGTCTATCTCCTGCGGGTAGTCCTCGGTTGCTGCTCCCTCGGCCATTTTTCTACAAATTAACAAGTCCCAAAACGTTCAGAAATCCCAGCTGTAGCTCTATAAATTAAGTGTAACAGACAGGAAGCAATGCTCTGTCCCGGCTAGCTACGTTGCTAGTTACCAGACGCAGCTAAAGGGGGGATACACGTTTTAATAATAAAAAAAGTAGCTTTTACAGCTAAATATAAAAGGAGTCTATTGGTGGTTCATTAGACATTACATAAAGTATTGTATTTACCTTTTCAAGATGCTTCACGTTTTAACCTTCGAACAGGAAGTGAATAATAACGTGTAACCGGTTTTACTTTCTCTACTGCCCCCTGCCGTTTAGGAGAGTCTCTGCTTGCTTGTTCTCTGCTTTACACTTTTTTGCAACTGTTACGTTATTTACATTAGCGTAAGTAGGTATTATTAAACTTAACAGCTGATAGCTGTATTCTTGCGTCGCGTTTTCTATCCACTCTGAAGCATTTAGTCATTTGGCTAACTTTACTCTAGTAATTAAATTACATTTATTTATAAGATTTCATTCAAGAATCTTATTCAAGAAAAAAAGACGGCAAGGTGAGTAAACGAAGACAGTCATTTCCGAAGAAGATCTATATGGTAAACCTGACAAGAGGTGCTGCGGTTGCCTTGGCAACCAAGAACGTCATTATATGTAAAAGAGCCATAGTTTTTGCCATCGTTAACAGTCCCCATAGACAGAGAAGGCTTGAGCCATGGACAACTGTGATTTGGAGAAGCTCACTATCTCTGCTGGGAAGCTCCAGCCAGCCTTCACACCACAGGTCACAGACTACAATGTGACAGTGGAGAGCAGCGTCAACGAAGTGACTCTGGGCCTGAGCACCAGTGATTCTGGAGCATCATACAGCATTGTGAGTGTTTCTTTCTAAACAAACTTAAATTCATTTATTATTATTATTATTATTATTATTATTATTATTATTATTATTATTATTATTATTATTATTATCACTACTATTATTATTATTATTATTATTATTATTATCACTACTATTATTCTTAAAGACAATTATTTCTAATTTAGTTTTGGGGTTTCTTTTGTTGCAGCTGACTGGTGATCGTTCCAGCACTGTTGCACTGAAGGAGGGGATAAACAGAGTGGAAATTGAAGTGGTTGCCGAAGATGGGACAGTGAAGAAATACAGTTTGGACATCACTAAGCTGTCAGCGAAGGTTGCGGAGCTCAGTGAACTGTCTCTGGAAGGGGATATCCCACTTCACCCAGCTTTTGCTACCAAAGTCCACGAATACAGCAGTGAGTAGAAACTTTATTATTCTCATCAGACCTGCTGTATGTTCCTTTATTTAAATGTGTGTCCAGATTCACTCATAAAATAACTAAAAAGTAGCTTACTATTGTTATTATTATTTGTTTATTTATTTCTATTTCACTGTAAAACTAACTGTCCTGGTTTATTTTCCTGCAGGTTTCGTCCCATTTCATTGTAATTTAGTGACAGTTCAAACCAAGGTTCCAGACAGCCTTATAAAAGTTGCAATAAATGGTAATAGCGACTCTCAAACTGTCTTTCTACATTTTGGAGACACCTTGGTGGAGATCTCTGTCTGCTCAGCAGATGGCAGTGTTACGAAGGTACAACAGTGTTTTTGTAGATCTTCCAATATCTAATGTGCAGTTAGTATACTGGTTTCAGTGTATATTTATTTTCAAATTTCTGCCATTTACCTTATTAACCCCTAAATCATACTTTAAAAAAATGTATTCAATTTAAAGCCTCCCTCCTCTTGAAGTTGCTCCCCATTAATAAATAAGAAGACATAAACTAAATTTCTGGGTGTACTTTGTTAGGGCGATTAAAGTTTCATGAGGCTCTGCTGTGTTTATCATTAAATAATGGCCATCTCACTTTTGCAGGCGTACACAGTGTATGTGACGCGGGAGCTGATTCCTGTGGCTGTGACCTTCTCTGAGGGGAAGCACCAGGTGGAATATGAATGCCCTGTGTCCCTCAGTGCTCTGTACAGACCTGTGTCTGTCCACCAGAGGTGAGACCTGAGGCAGATACGAGCAGATACATTCATTCAGAAAATGTTCACAAACAAGTGCTTCATTTGCTATAAGTGCAAAAGTGAGCTAAGCAACTTAATAATCAACACAGTCACAAAATTTTTTTTGTTACAAATGTAGCACCACTTAAGTGGAAACAAACAGGGCTTTCAATTATTGCCAAGAATTATTGTTAAGTTAAAGAAAAAAGTTTTTTGTGCTATGTCGATGGTCTAATGTTCTAGAGTAGACGTTCTCAACGTGGGCGGTACCGCCCCCCAGGGGGCGTTCAGAGGACCGCAGGGGGCGCTGGCGGACATTTTTACAAAAGGGGGGCGCTGGGACGCCTTAGGGGGGCGTTTGGTCGATGGTAAACTTTATTGCCAATAACAAAATAATGGTCAGTGCAAAGTAGCCTGCACGTTATTTGGTGAGGGCAGTGGCAACTACACATTTATCGGCGCATAAATCAGCGCCCGTGAAGTTGCGATGCACGTCTGGGGGGGGGGGGGGGGGGGGGGGGGGGGGGGGGGGGGGGGGGGGGGGGGGGGGGGGGGGGGGGGGGGGGGGG
>CAEGAF010119823.1:0-11454 GCA_903067075.1 Micropoecilia bifurca
GTGTGTGTGTGTGTGTGTGTGTGTGTGTGTGTGTGTGTGTGTGTGTGTGTGTGTGTGTGTGTGTGTGTGTGTGTATGGTGTGCTAAAATCTAGAGTGAGGGTTAAACCTTTTAAACTGTTTGGCACATGCTTTACTTCTGCTAATATTCACTACACACTCTACACTTGGAACATCAAAATGTTCCAAGGCCCCCACAGAACAAGAGGCTCCCAAATTGATTATTCATTGTAGATCATTTTTTTATGAGACATTATTGTGTCAGTAAAGCCAGCATCAGTTCAGCTAATCTGAAGTACATTTAAAACTAGAACATCTACTATTCACTTTGGAGGCTGACAAAGACAACATTACATAAACTGGAATAAATGCAGCTGTGATTTGTTAGAATATCTCCATGTACATCTATTAAAGGTAGAATCTTTACACTGATCTTTTTGTCTCATAGTGCTGAGAAACAGCCAAATGTTCCCCTCCCCCATCCGTTCCCCCTCTTCCTCCCTCTCCCTTCACGGCACTGTTATTTTTGCAGGTGCATCTGCAGTGATGTATTTTCTCTCCATATCTTTTAATGATTCATGCTTTGGGGTTTCTCGCCCCCTCATTCTAAAAGCACAGAGCGCAGAGCGGAAGAGAACGAGAGAGAAAGTGAGAGAGAGGAATGAACACAGGAACATGAGAGTGATCAAATGAATGATGGGTAGGATTAGAAACAATTGGTACAAGGAACAAAATATTGCTTAAAATAGGGGGGGAGGCTAGAGATGGATGTTCAGCACAGAGCTGGTTGGTATTTCCAGTTTGTCATCTATGAGCTGATAGATGATCTTTTTGTGTTCAGCACGAATGACAAAGAAAATAATATTTTTTGTCTGCATCTTGGCAAATCAGTTACTGAACCAAATGTGTTTTCTGGATGTGCTTATAAGTTTTGACTTAAAAGCCTGCAATTTTACAAAAAAAAAGAAAACGTTAACTATCCAAAGAAAGCTACATGTGAACCAGTGACAAATTTAAATGATCAAATTTAAATTTTATTGATCACCAAATAAGAAATCTGTACTAGAATTAAATGAAGGACGACCCACTAATGTGAAAAATTCCCCACAATAATGTTAACTGTAAGAAGTAACACCATGATCAACACTGCTGTCAGTTAATCTTAAACAATCACACAGTAATCTGGAAATCTCTGACATTGACAAGACATTTTTTTCTCATTTAGAAGCTTTTCAAATTCTCTGCCGAAATCGAAACAAAAATAAAAAGTTTCTATTTTATTAATGGGTGGGCATCAAGGGACTGTAATGATAAGAAATTATTTACTTCTCTTGTTATTTATGGAGTTGGACTGTGGTCTACATCATTAATAGGGATCTGTTGATGTTGTGGTGATCCATATGTATTTTAAAATAAAAATCTATTTAGTATGCCATCTGGTATTTTGAATTTCAAAGCATCTGAGTAGCATCTGAGGAAGAGGCCTAAATTGGACAGCGGATTTATTTATGAAGTGCTCATTCTTGACTATTTATTTTACTTTTCCTAGGGCTTTTGGATTATACTTGCTAAGTAAAATGTAAAAACTCAAATAATTGACACTGCTCTACTCATAAAAACATGCCCAAGGGTTATTTGTGCATGCAAAAAACATAATCGTCTTCATCATAGTCTAAGAATTTTGACCTTTTTGGCTGAATGTATTTGCAAGAGTAAGTTGTAAATATGGCATCCATTAGTTTAGCAATGGGGTAACAGAATTATTTTAGTCTGATTATCTTATTTTACTTAGTCGGATGGTTCAATTGCCAGAAATGTTTCCGTCTTCATAAAATGCAGTGCATAGACCCAATACAAAGGCACTATGTGATAGTGATATTTTATTATAATGTTTTGAATTGGATCTAATCAAATACATTGAAACTCAAAGCACCACAAACGTTTATGCAGCTGAAGAACTATAAACACGTGCAGACTAGATATTTACTTGTGATTTCTTTTTGACATTAACTACAGGTTCAGGAAACATTGCCTGTTTAATAAGTTCCCGTTTTCCTCTCCCTTCTTGTTGACTGCCACAGTTTTCCTTTACATTTGTCCTTCGTCATTGATCTGTCCATTGCTTGACCAGCAATTTAACAACTGCATTGTTGCTTTTTTGATGGTGGTTTACAGTATGAAAGAAAGGAAAACCAAAGGGAACTCTAGCTGTGCACACAACCTACAGCTATCAGTTGGGTTCTTATGAGATGGAAAAGATCAAATGTTAGCAAACAAACGAGCTTACGAATAGCTATAACAGAAATAATGAAAAAAGATAGAGAAACACTCCATCAATGTTTATTTTTTCCCCCAACTGGCTTCAACATTATTACTGATCAATCTGAGCTGATTGATTAGTTCAGATTTACCCGAGATGCTGTTTCTAAGCACTTGTGTTTTTTCTAAGCACTTGTTTTACAGACAACAAAAAATACAAGTTCATGGATGCATCAAGAGCCATGAAAGTTAATAAAAACACATTTAAACATACACAAGCAACATTTCTGTGCAGGATTGTACTCAGGTTGAGAAGCTTCAGTTTTTTATCTACTAACTTCCAGGTCACAATATCCAATAAGATGTCAAGGGTTCAACATAGAATTAGCTTGACCAAAGTAATTGGTTTGAGTTGAGCCCATTACCTTTTAATTTGGTAACCAGCTAATTTACATTGACACATGCAGAATGCAGGTCTATAGCTTAAAGCAGAGGTTCCCAAACTGTGGGGTGCCCCCCCTAGGTGGGGTGCCATGCCATTGCGGGGTGGTGGTCATGGGAAGCCATCTGGATAAAAAAAAAAAACATGAAGGCTGTATGTGCTGGGTTTTTACCTTATAATGACCAACTCTCTGTTATTCCTATATCAATCTGATACAGTAGGGGCTTCCACACTTCCCATATCTGTGTCCTCTGCCACTTTTATCCGCAGTCAAAACTGTTTAATCTGTTGTTAACATGTCGTAACCTGTTTTTCCGAGCCGCTTTTAAATGCAACATGAGGGCTACGACACTCGCACATGTTTGTGTTAGAATCATAGCAGCAAACCAGCAAAACGTAAATAACTTTTCACAGTTTTTCCCCCCAAACTAACCCACTGAGTTGAGTAAAACCATTGGATACAGGTAATGATAGCTAAAAGATGACTAGCTAATATCAATATATCACCTTAAGCTTGTTAACAAGTAGATTGTAAGCTATGTTGTTGTCTATGTTCAGCTACATAGATTCATTTTGCCCCCTAAAAGGACAGTATGTTTGGGAACCACTGGCTTAAAGTATAGGGAAGGCCTAAAATTCAATTATCGGCTACCATCACAAACAAATAAAGAGTTGAAATCTTTAGCCTTAAAATGAAGTCAAACATAGGAGATCCACAAAATGAAAAAGCTTACAAAATTGATTTCTAATTTTACAGAAGTTGTCCAAAAAGTTGTAAAATTCTATGTCACCTTTCATCCGTCTATAAAAATGTTCAAGGATTTCTCAAACATGAATGAATAAGTCATAGCAACTTTCCAGGTATGTGCATGATGAGACTTAACATGATACAAAGCCAGTTTTGCATAATATCAGAACAGAGGGTTTATTGTGGATTCAAGATCTTATGCAACTATAATAACTTAGCACATGCTGGTCACCAGCTGGCCACTCAGTGCTGTGGGATAACATTCTTTTTTTCAACCAGCGTTTTCACAAATTACGTGGCACAAACAGCAAGATGATTAGTAGGGCTGAGGTCAGGGATGCAGGCAGGCCTGTCCATCTTCTCCACTCCCAAATTTTGGAGGTAGTCTTTGATATTTCCATCATTTTGGGACTAAGCATTGACATCTCGATGGTTCGAGTGTTGTTGTTTTTTTCCAAAAGAGTGAAGATGTGGGATTGACTCTGGTTGGAAAATTCCATCTTGATATTTATCCACATTGAGATTCCCTCATCTGATGGCAGCCATCATTTTTCTAATAAGTTAAATGCTAGCTATTTGGCAATGACAGGAATGACTACTAAAGCAATATTTAGAATATAATCTGTATCCATTCATTTAATTAGACATCAACTCACTCACAAGGGAGCAAGATACCTTTTGCTTAAGGAGAGTTTGAAATGTTTCTAGAAGCGAACCATCACCTTGCAAAATGCCAGGTTAAAACTCCATCTCCTTGGGCCAACAGCTGCCTCTAAACTCTTGTGTGTAAAACCAAGGGAAAATCTTTGTGTATCACATGTAACCGTTGGCAAGCTTGGACATTCCCATGTCTGAGCTGTCAAATCCTTCAACCTGTCAAGTCATTCAACCATTGTGACCTGGACAAACAGAAGCTGCCAGTGCTGCTGTCAACACACTTACCTGTTGTTGCCACTTGCTGCAGGCAAGCTTTGGGCATTAAGGGGCACATCAAGATGTTTTGACAACGCTGACAATTTTGTAGCCTCAACATAAATGTTATAATTTTAGAAGGTGAGAGAGGAGCATCTAAAATAAGAGAAAGGGCTTGTTGTGCTCATTTTTCTTTTTCCAAAGGTGAATACTAATGCTGGACTGCTTATGCAGGTTATGCCAAAGAACAATTTAAATACATGTAGTGATTTTCTATTTATTGTAAAGAACATAGAGACCTGCAATGACTTTGGGAGTTCTTGAATTTAAAATAAGCAGTTGGAAATTATGCAAGATTTTCTGGTTTATTGATATTAAGGGCAGAAGTTTCTAAACATTTAATATGAAAATCCTAATGAGACGATATCAGAGGAATAATTCTTTCTCAACCGGGAAACTGTTTTAGCGACAGACTGGTGCACAAAGGAGCCAAATCGTAGATCCTTCCTCTCAGCATCTAGGTTGAGTATTTTATTTCTGATCACTTTTGTGAAAATCAGAAATAGATCATATTTGAACACACTTTTATCTTAGTGTGAACTTATAAATCTTGACGCTAATGTGGGTCAATGAAGGTTATTTTAAACTAAAGGTATTCTGCTGCTTAGGGTTAGCATGAGATATCTCAACCAGAGTATGTTCAAGTTTAGTCAAAAAGTCAGGCAGTAACTCATTAGTTTTGGGAGACTGGAGGCATCTGACTAAGTGTAGATAATACATTAGATGTATTATATAGTGCTACACTTGAGATGTATACTTTTTGAGTTCATGCTAACCATCTTTGCCTCTCTGTCATCTGTCCTCCTTTCTTTTGAGAATTGAGAACACGCTACCTGTTGCATGTGCTAGGTAAGACAACGATTTCTTCTAAATACATCAAGCATGATACTTCTTCAAGCAAATTTAAAGCACAATGGTTACTGATCCAGGAACCTATTAACTGAAAGTAGCATTAGGGACTCGTGATTTTTGCTCTTTAAAGACTCTTAAGATTTGTAAGCCTTAATATAGCTATAATACTGTTTTATATGTTCAAGCATGGCTGCACAGTGGCACAGTTGGAAGAGCTGTTGCCTTGCAGCAAGAAGGTTCTGGGTTCAATACCCAGCCCCTGTCTTTCTGCATGGAGTTTGCATGTTCTCCCTGTGCATGTGTGGGTTTTCTCTGGGTACTCTGGAGTGTGTGAGTGCAGGGTTGTGTGTCTCTATGTTGCCCTGCGACAGACTGGCGACCTGTCCAGGGTGACCCTGCCTCTCGCCTGGAATGTTAGCTGGAGATAGGCACCAGCAACCCTCCCGAGCCCATTAAGGGACAAGGGTGTAAAGAAAATGGATGGATGGATGTTCAAGCATTGCCTTCAAGAACAGTGAATTGTAATGGAAAATATGTGTTTGGGATTAAGGAAGTGATATAGAGGGATAGTATCCAGTGTGTAGGTCCAAGAATGAGGTAAAAATAAATGGAGTCTACTAACAATAAGTCTTTGACATGAACTGGGAAGTCACTACAATATGATCAACATTCCAGGTTTCCTTTTACCACCGACCACTGGAGTTCCCTGTCAGGGCTTCGTCAAAGACAGTCAAGGGTCTACTGCAATGTTTGGTGCCAGAACAGTAGCAATAAATCCTTTGGGCTTAGGGGACTGATGTGTTTGCAAGGGAGCCAATATAAATATCTCAAGGAAATGATTAGCTTTTTCTATTGCCCCTCGTGAAGACTGATATTTCCATACATCCTTTTTCAACGTAAAGAAAAATTGTCAGCAACTCATAAAATGTCTGATATAGAACAAATTTATGCCGACAGTTACTACAGACGTATAAATTTGTTCATATAAATAACTGACGTGCATAATGATGAGTCTTACCATGTCATTTACACACTTCACACTTTACATTTTATGTTTTTTTAATCATAAAGAAATAAAGTGAAGAGAGGCAGAACAAAAGCATAATGCTGTATGTATGTTGCGACTTCTCTCAAAGAGCAGATAAAGGGATTGTGTATGTTTGACTGGAAAAAGGCTAAATGAAAAAAAAGGAAAATTAATGTGATTCCTCTGTGTGTGGATCAAAGAATCAGTCTTTCTGATTGCTCTGGTGTATTGATAGGCAGGACTAGCTTCATGTGAACCTTGAAATAAATTGCTTTAGCAAGTGTAACCAACTCGCTCTCAGCTTTCTGAATGGAAACGACCTCTCTGAAAGAAGATACAGCTTCAGGAAAAGCTTGTTGGTCTATTCAGATGGACAACTTCATTTTTAAAGAAAAGCTTTGAATCCTAAAATCTGAAATAATTGTGCAGACTAAAGCTTATGTTCACCACTGCAATACGATGCACTGCCCCCCCTACAAGTAACAAGGACATATATTTAGGAATACTATAGTTTTATTGTGGCCTGTGATTCTCTTAAGTCTTTAATCAACAAAATAGATAGCATTATGAAATAGTATAAGGTAGTCCATTCTAAGTAAAAAGTAAAAGACAATACATTTTAAGTAAAATGATTCAGTGTGGATTACTTTACTTTTATTTACTTTCTCCCATTAAATGAGGAAGTTGTATAAGTGCAGAAAATGTCGACGTGAAAAGATCTTTTCTAGATCTTTGTATAAATGAGGCACTACATTGTATTGTGACCTTTGACCAAAAAGCAGATGTAGGATTTAATTGAAGTCAGGGGGCATATTTAGAGGAGACCCGTCTGCAAAGCTGATGTAATTCAAAACTTACAGCCAAATGCAAATAGAGTGCAAATAGGAGAGAAGCGATTAGTCTTGCTCTTGCTGTTGCATTGTAGGTTTTTTTAAAATGACATTTGAGTAATATTTGAAACATATGTTTATCGCTTCAAAAAAATTGTGTCCACATTGTTTTTTTTATGTCCTCATTTTGAAAGGTTAAAATGTTGTGTGCTATTGTGCAAAGACTAGTACAAATGTACAACAGCGCAGGCTCAGGTCAGAATACATCAGGTATTTTATTGATCTAACATTTTGTTTCCCTTTTATAAAATTATCATTTCTGTTATATTTTATTTTAGGTATTTTATTAATCTAACATTTTGTTTCCCTTTTATAAAATTATCATTTCTGTTTTTAACCAAAGCAAATTAATTTGAACTGTGTCCACATCAGAGTGGCCCTTTTATGAGGCTTATAAAGTATTTTGACTGAATTTGTTGGCTTAATGTAGTTTATGGAAGAAAGAAAACCAGAGATTTCTTGAAACAAACACAAATTAAATGACCTTGCATTAGCTTTACTTGGAGTAGAATTCAGTTATTTCAAATCCATTTCACTGTTTTCACAATGTGGCTTCATGTTTTTATTCATCCTGCTTTTGAAATCACAGTGGATATAAACCAAATGTTAAACCTTATTCTAGAAAAACTCTCTTCTGAGAAACAGTTTGAGTTTGTGTCTGAATCTGATAAAAAGAAAATGAAAAAAAAGAGAGACTGGCGTAAACAATCACATTGATACCATATTTAGTAAAACCATTTATAGCCATCAAGTGCCAAAAGCCTGAAGACAGCTGCAAGCTACATGCACTGACATGATGTTGTGAATTGTTCTTATAATGGTGATCTTTTCTGTCCAAACTTACTGCTTTGCATTGTTTTGTCTACCTTCTAGAAGCCTGACAGTTATGGCAGGCATGTGAAGAGAGGAATGATTGCCTTTTTATATTCTGACCTTTTAAAAGCAGAATAGCTTGTATGAGAACACACGCACACACACACGCACACACACACACACACACACACATATAAAATAGTAAAAAGAAAGGACAATCCTCAAAGGCCAATCTGATCAGTTTGTAAAATTCTGTATAAATGTCACACACCTTCTTGCATTGTTGTGTATGTGGGATAGTGATGGGGACTGTTGTAGGAAAAATGAATAGGGGAACCAGTTTCCTGCTTCTTCCAGTAAGAAAGAGGCATATTTCCATATGTGAAATTACAGGTCAATATTACAGTAAAGAAAAACAATTCAAAATACCAAATGCCCTTTCAGAACAGAATGGGATTTTTTTAATTTGATGGAAAATTTAGCATTTGAAGGGAACTTAAAGATTTATGCTATGGGCAGATAGAAAAATGAATCGTCATTTTGTGATGATTCATTTTGCGACGTCAATAAAATATAAGAAATTAGTACATTAACTTAACAAAATATAAAATATAATGTAATTATTATTATTATTGTTAATAATAACAATAAAGGCCAAAATAGTAATTTAAATCAAATATATAAATAAGAATAAGTTATGTGAACTAATTAACTTTGGTCAAAGTTTTTTTTGTTTCTAATCCTACCAAAAATAGTATAAGGCAAAATAATGAAATCTCAACAGCTGCTTGAGAATTTAAGTAACATTTAGTCTATTAAATGTAATTAAATCAAGTTACCAAGTACACAAACAATCTCTGTGATCATGTAGGTCTAAATATGTGTTTTTTAAATCCAGATGTTAAAGAATTTGAACATTTTAGCTGTCTCTGCTAAACATGCTAAATTCAAATTATTCAAATCAACCTTTCAAGATTCAGGTGGCTAAAGAGCTGGTTAAGTACCAATCCATTTTAATCAGCAGAGTTGAAGCAGAAAAAACATCTAAAACACGCAGGACAGTGATTAATGAGCACCATAAGTGGGAAACTCTAATTTTAATAATGGCGTTCTTTTAGAAGTTTTTATTTAGAGCGTTTCAGATAAGGTTCAATAAAATAAAAAAAAAAAAATCAGCCTTTGCTCTCTGGCTTTCTTCTCATCCCAGCCTCTCACTCATCATTTATTTCCTCTTTCAAAAAGAGGAAATAAATGAGAGCCAAAGAAGAATCTTGGCTCTCTTTCTTTTCCCTCTCTGTCTCTTTTAACTGCCATTTTCTCGGTTTCCTTCCTTCTTTTCTGCCATTTCCTTCTTCTGTTCTTCCCCACGTTTGGAGGCTTGTCTAGTATTTGCTCTGGTTCATCTTGTTGGACTGAGACCATTAGGCATTGGGTGACATCTCTGCTGAATTCCTCTCCATCCATCGGGGCAAATCCTGCCCTGTTTGGCCTGAGACTTACACAAGATAAACATCAAGCTGGAGTTATTTTACTGGAACTGTTTTATTTCTTTTCAATACACTCACTTGGATTACATTCAAATCGGAAGACGTTACACCATGTTTTTAAACAATCATGCCCACTGGTCATTTATCTCATATTTTATGTTAAAACCCAACTTTTCCTCCTGCTTTCTTTCCTCTGCTAATTGCTGCTTATTAAATGTAATCTTAAGCACATCCAAAATACACAAGTAACACTTAATACATTATACATTATTCAGCAAACCAAACATTTTGACATTATTATCAGGGAAGCTATTACCAAGAACCCTAAGTACAAATCATGTTTGTTAGTTTCTAGTTTATACATAATCATTCTATTCACTGTTTATCTGTCTTNTGTTTATCTGTCTTCCTGCAGAATCTTCAATGTAAGAAAGTGAGAAAATGTGTCCAAAACCTGTAAACTTAATTAGTCATAATTAAGACTGAGTTTAAACTTTTAATTCTTAGTGTCCAAAATGTGAAAACATAGAAGAGGAACCAGTCAGATTAGAAGGAATAAAGCTTTATTTGTTCTCAGTATAACTTGGACATCAGGTGGATCATAATTAAACGTATTGAGAAGTTAAAAACAACAGATTGTTAATGCACTTCAACTCCGTACATCAGACACGTTTTTTAATCAGAAATGTTTCATAGGCATATTGAGCTCATGTGATTCCTGCTCCAGAAAGGTGAAGGTCTCTGGACATCCTGAAGGTCAACACCGACTACCAGGCAGGAAGACGGACGCTGATGAGATCCTCCAACCCAAAGGAGCAGGAAGAACCACGATGGTCGGCAGTTTACCAACATGAAAACACATTGGAATATATTATGAATTAATTCTGACATTTTTAAATTATTACAAGTTTTATCGTAGTTTAAAAATCATCGTTAGCTCACCTGAACCGTCTGAACCTCCTGCTTTCCTCCCTGCAGGGCGGAGATCAGCTCCTCCTCACCACATCGCAGCTTTTCCTCCCACTGTCACATTTTCGAAGTCGCAGAAAAATGCAATCAGGCTATAAAAAAATAGCTCAGCTCTTCTTCTTTTGTATCAGAAAAACAACAACTCGCATTAGGTCGCATGTAACGAATCACAGCACGTAGCTCCTGGAGGCGGGGCGCTACACCACCAGGAGGCGTACCTGCTACAGAGCAGAGAAGGGCCGGTGGAAACGCGGTCACTCCGAAACAGAGCCGAGCCAAGCCGGGCGGGCCAGTGGAAAAGTGGCATTAGATGAAGTTAACATAAACTTACATATTACATTTTAAAGGTTAAATGTTGTGCAAAATAAAAATATATATAAAAAATAAAGAGACTACAGCTTTTAACATCTTTCATGTTTATATGTGTTTCAATAAGGAAATGATTCATGACTTCTTAAAATGTTTGGTAATAAGTGGCTAAAAAACTACAATGAAAAGAAAGAAAAGTTATATGGAAAATGTTTGTGTAAAAAGAAAAAAAAACTATATATATATATACAGAAAGATGAACAAACCCTAATTGACTCTTATTTGCTTCTTTCCTTTTCCTCTGTCTGAGCCCCCCTGCAGTGCGTCTGACCTCAGCTCAGACCTGTCCTGCCGATCAGATGATGTCCCCCCATTCATCACCAGCCAATGACAATTGATAAAGAAGCAAAAAAGGACAGGACAATTTCTACCACCCGAACACTGAAGACACTAAAGTGTCCACTGATCCTAATTCCTGGACATCTTGGAACTGCCATTAAGCAGACTACAGTATGGAGTGTATCCAACATCCTGTTGGATGTTTGGACTAGAACTATTCCTCCGTGTTAGGCTGCAACTGCACAGCAAATTCAGCAGGCCCAGATTAACATTGTCAGATTTGATTTCAACACTTTTAAAGTGTCTATATGGGTCCACACCAGAAAGTGTTAAACTAACTCTTTTTGGA
>CAEGAF010119830.1:0-33207 GCA_903067075.1 Micropoecilia bifurca
AGTGTATTTTTTTTATGGTTGAAACTTTTTTTTTGTTTGAGATGATTTTTTTTTTTTTGAATAATTGTGAAACAAATCTAACTCCATACTGCTGGATCTAACTGTATGAAAGAAAAATAACTCAGATTTAAATTGTTTTTTTTTTCTTCATTTTGGGCAAACCCTGTATCATTTATCTTTACACATTTCTGCTCTTACACTAAGCAGCTGTTTACATTGTGATTATTCTTAATAACAAACCATGTGTTTGTTGTTCTAGGATTTTGAGCACAGATGTTGCTCAGTATTTGTTCATGAAACAATGATGAGCCACTGAGATAATCAAGGCTAATCAAAGCAGTTTTTCTGGTTCTTTTGGATCTGTTCTTGTCTCTTCAGAAAAGTAGAAAGTCTTCACTTGTTTAATCACTCATCTTGTTGCTGTCTAACCTATGAACAATGAGGTAAGTTGTGAGAATTATGAGTCATAACTGACCAGTTTTTAGTACATTCGGGAGAAGCTAAGCATGCAAATGACGTTACCTGCCAGCAGTCATTATTATGTCCAAAAGTAGAGTTTAAGCAATCAGTTTTTAATGTCTACAGTGATTTCTATCATCAACATCATACATTATGGCTAGAAAGATCTTACTGCTGCTTTACCTGCCAATATGCAACAGCATTAAAACATTTCAAAAGCAAAACCGTAAAGGTCAGAAAAGGACAGGATCTGCAGCTGCTCTCAGAATATGATCAGTATCTTCATATAGTCAATATTAGAAAAAATGAATTATCTAATTTTGGATAAAAATCAATACAAAATGGTCCGTCGCAGTAAACACCTGTCCTGGGAAATGCAGACAAACTTTATTCTGTCACATTTAAGACCCATATAGCACAGGTTTTTAGAAACACCATTCTTGTCAAGAAGAGAAAAAGTATATCAGCAGCTTAAGAAAAAGAGGATCTGTTCATGGATTGCAATGTCACCAGTTATTTTTAAAGTGTTGCCTTGGCAGGATTCTTTGCTATTCTGTGCTACAATATTCTTCTTTACTTCAGATGGCTTTCATCTCCATCATTGAAACAAAAATAAAGTTGGAGTCCACTACTGCAAAGGTATTTCTTATCCTGAAAATATATATATATTTAAATTGTTGATAATATTTAGTCTGTCATATGCATTGCTTCTCATTTAGAGAACGTTTTGTTTTTGTACCTTATTTCCATGCTGACACAAAGTCTGGAGAATCATACTTATCAAACTGAGAAACCTGTGAGCTCAAATCAAACAGGAAGCAGGATAACACACATTGTAGAAATGTTTCACCATCATTCTCATTATATCCTTCCTCTATTAACCTTATGACCTAAGTGGTCACCCAGTAATATGGATCATTTAAATGTAAATATTTCTCTGAAAATACAGCCAAAACATATAATTGTACACACATAGGTGTTGCTGGAACAGGCACCGGTACCTACAAGCCCACACCTTAAACAGAAAGCCTTCTGGGGGTCCGTTCCTTTCATCTATGTCATTCCTCTCACCACACACTGATCCAAGGTATAAAACCTTGTGTCACACTCCTCCAGAGTCACTGAGTCATTCCTCACCAGCAGAAAGCAGTGATGTAGGACAGAGCCTTTCCCCTTTTAAGATGGTATCACCCTTGGTGTTCCTCAGGGGGAGCAAAAAAAAAAGAAAAACATCCTCTTTGGTTGAAAAACTGAGACAAAGAGAGAGGAGTCTCACATGAAGATTGAACACCTCTAAACACACACACACACACACACACACACACACACACACACACACACACACACACACACACACACACACACACACACCCATTGGATATGCTTTTTTTCCCTTTTTTAAGTCATGTTGTTGTAAAGTAAAACTCACAGAAGCTACATTACACATTATTCAAAATAAATCTGCTAATAATTTAATAAATCTGCCAAAGTAACTGATACAAGTGGGCTAATTTGGGTTTTCAATTGCCACTAATTGAGACATCATTGTGAACAAGAGCATTTCAAAAGAAGAGTGCCTCTAGCTTTAATGTAGAGTGGCACAACAATCTGCTTTAAAACACATTTCTGCCTTATGTAATGCTTTTTATTTCTGCTTACAAATAAAAAAATATATAAAAAATGTGGAACATCTCAGACTGCCTGACATTTTTCTGAGACATTTACTTGACAAAAGTTTTTGTATGTCATAGATGTGAGAAACAATACTCCATTAATATTAGGCAATCCGGAGGGATGAGTAATGTCTTCACATCACGGCTGATATTTTCAAGTCTCCGATGTAAATGTCAAGCACGGTTATTATGTGGTTGTCATGCCATCTTTCTCTATCTGTTGGATGGAGCTGCACTTACAAGGTCCTGTGTTGTGGTAGAATAAGCAGAGCCCTCTTGCAATTTTGCATGAGACTTCAAGGCTAATATCTTGCTCTGCATGTTTTTTAAACTTAAGCCTTATGTATATTACATTACTTCAGTACTGCTCATACTTTAAATTTCATTGAAATAATCTTAAATATTTTCTAAAGTATAAATAATTTATATTGAGGATTAAATTAAACAGCAAATGTTTTGTCTTTTCTCAATGCTTTGCAGAGTTTTGTTTAAATAATTCCCTCTTCTGTGCAGCAAACAGGCTCATAACGTGCAGTAGTTTGTTTTTGTATTGCCTAATGCCAGGGGTGAAAGTAAGGGGTACGGCAGGGTACTGCGTACCCTTAAAAGACTTAGCGGGGGTACGCAGTACCTACAATAGAGGGGAGCGGCTGCCTGGTGTAAAGAATCAATGGGTTCACTGTGCCGAAGCCGTGGTGAGTGATTAGTTTTTCAAGAACAATCTAAAACACGACTTAATCAGTTAATAACTTTTGTTTTCCCCGTTTCATATATATGTACTCCACACATTGAGCTCCCATATTATATTTTATTTATTTATTTATTCATTTTTTGTCATAGTACCCCCAGGAATTTAAATCTATTTTCACCCCTGCCTAATGCATACAGAGGTTTTATCACAGTACTCTGGTTCCCTTCTATTCAGATGTAACAGCATGCACCATCATACTATTGTGAATTTATCTAGTGTTGCAATGGTGTTTTAGACAATGAAGTTTCAAATAAATAGCATTCTATCATTGCCTTGTCGTGTGTTTGACATTATTTCCTATTCTGCCACAAACTGTTTTCAAATAATGAAAAATGTTGTAGCATTAAAGCACCAAATCTCTGAGACACTAGACAAAATGCACATACTCTATACTGTATTCAACTCAAATGACTTGATAGGAACAATGTCAAATTTTATGCAACACAATGCAAAAATTTTATCTACACTGATGATAATAAACACATCTAGAAGGGAACTAATCTGAACCACAAAACATATGTTCACTTGCAGACTGCAGTGATGCGGTTCTATGAGGGATTCCATTTGAATCAAGCAACATAGAATAGTTATAAAAAAACAAAACAGCTGCTCTGATTTCTGTGTTCAGTTTTACCTTAAGGCTGACTTTACCATTTTCTCCTGGTTTCTGCAAACCACTGCACGGAGCAGACGTGGATCTTTGCAAAGTTAATATAAACATGCAATGACTCTGTTACAACTATGAAAAATAAAACATTCCGACCCGCCCTCTGCATCAACTGAGGATAAAAAAATTAAAAATAAATTTTCCAAGTATGTGTATAGCTTTACTGAGCAACAGTTGATATACATCATGATTTGCATAGGACTGAAAAGCCATTCTGAGTCTGTGACCAAAGAAATTATTTAAAATGATACAGTGCAGCTTTCCCCCAAGAAACAAACCGCCTCTGTTTTTTTCCTCCTCTGATGTTTCCCATTTCCTGCTGTTCTGTTCACAGTTATTGATCTTGTTAATATTCGTTCCCACCCTCTCACTTTAGGCTGAAATTGTTTCTCCTGCTGGACAGAAGACATGTGTCCCTGACAACAGGCCACCACAGCTTATAAGGCTCGCAATTGTTGAAGAGTTATTTTTTGGGGATTATGGTTATTAGCTTACAGTCATTGTGTAATTTACTGTACACTTCACAGGCATAACAAAATCCCTAAAGTTTTGACTCAAAATAAATGTGTCTCAAACAGTCATGATATTTTAACCAGTGATGTTAAAAAGGATTTTTATTTTGTAACTACATTTGTGCATTCCTGTGGATACAACGGGGAAATGTGCCAGCCACCAAGTTTGATTTTTCTGCATTCACATTAGAAATAAGAAATAACGGATTTTACACAGACAAAACCCAAGAGTGTAAAAAAAAATGTCCCTACAGTCCTAATTAGCAGTGGCCTACCATGATACTCAGTGCGTCTGCTCTTTATCTCAGAGAAAACGCTGAGGTTATTGAAAGATAATGAAAAAACGTCCACCAAGGTATTATCTCTGTGACCTTTTGTGGACACTGTATCCTGCTGCTTAATGCGTTATGGCCAATTAAACAGCTCCATGATTTTTCTTTGTTCCATACATCTCTATTGTGGATTGTGCATTTAATTTAACCAACGTTGATTTTAGTAGATAGAAGGCATTGTGATTATATTACCTTTTGATTAGTTTTAATTATTTGAATTGTTAAAAATAAAATGTGAAAAAATAGTTAATCATTACCTCTGACTGGAATATTATTTTGTCTTCTAAAGACAGTTTTCAATGTTCTTGCTTGAGATTTTTCTTGGTGTTTTTTTTTTTGGAAAGTTAAAAAGTATTTATTTTATTATTTTTTCATCATTTCTGCCTATGACATTTTTTTAATTTTTGTTATTCTTCAAATTAACCAACCAGAATGCAAATCTGACAATTGCTTCTTATAGCTGGAAAAGAACAATTGAGAACAAATTGAACTGTAATCTCATGACTGAGAAGCATTAAATATGTAGAAAATGGGTTTCAGACAAAGTCCCATTCATCAATCCCTGTTTAAGTGGAAGCAGTAAATTTAACTTCTGGTTCTTTTTATGCTCTAAATAATACCTCCTACTTCCAAGCACACGCACATCTCTGTGATTTATTGCGTAGGTCTAAATTGCACAGCAGCCTAAGATTACGGGCCCCAGTTTAGTCATTTACCTTCAGTTTTTAGGGCATGTATGGGGGGTTAG
Source organism: Micropoecilia bifurca (assembly GCA_903067075.1). Classification (NCBI taxonomy): domain Eukaryota; kingdom Metazoa; phylum Chordata; class Actinopteri; order Cyprinodontiformes; family Poeciliidae; genus Micropoecilia; species Micropoecilia bifurca. Next base: position 5,143 of record CAEGAF010119830.1, read on the forward strand.
GTCAAAGTTTTACTCAAAAGTGCCTGAGGGTTTGATTGAATGAATCACATACCAGTGAGTCACACTTTCCAAGACATGTAGCGATCAACACCGCACATTTCCAAATACATACATAAGTAAATATGCGGTTTTAAGAAATGTTTGACCAAATAAAACAAGTGTTGCTCACCAGGTATGACATTAAACTAAAATTAAATTACATTCACAGTGCAGCGCTGACACACTTAATTTAAAACGAGCCTGCTACTGTTTGCTTCGATCACTTTACCAAGAATGTCAGGTCCTCCTGGACAATTCTCCATTTCATTTTCATCTCCTTATGGGAGTGCATAAATACTCCTGTTATTCTAATCTTCGAGCTGTGTGCCACCGTTTGATTGGCTGACGGCTGATGACTCATTTCAACAGGCTGGTGTGGGGCTGGCAAGAGGAGGGATGGGTAGGCGGTTGTGAAAAGGGGGAGCAGAAGGTGGGAGTGAAGCTCCCCGCACTCACCCTCCCCACACACACACACACATAAGCCTGCATGAGCACTGGTGCGCAGTGTTGTTGATGGAGAACGCTGTTTCTCGCATCACAATACACAACACAAACACCTGCAACTTAATATATAAAACCACTTCTAAAATCCGCCCTCCCCTCACCCCATCCCCAATACTTCATTCCCTCAGCCATTGTTGTCTTTAGCCATACTTGGGGAGAGATACTGCCAACAGGAGAGGGAGGAAGAGAGACCGATCAGAGAATCTGCAGCCCCCCAACCTTTCCTCCTTTCCTTCCTTCACTCTGCTGCTGCTCCACAGTCTGCGTGAAAGGCGAAGGGAGGGAGAGGCAGCGGAGGAAGAGCTGCTGTTTGTCTCTGAGGCGCGGAGGGAAGAGGAGTGAACTGCGAGGTGCAGAGCAGAAACCAGTCAGTCTTCTGGTTCATGCCGGTGTGACCAACTCAGCCTAGTCTCTGCGCACTTCTGCCACTGTCTGAGCAGCTTCTCTCTCTCTCACACACACACACACACACTCTCACACACCTACAGGAGTCTGACATCAGCATCACAAGCAGGTAAGTCAGGATGAAATCAGGTTTAAACAATGAGCTGCTTCAGGCGATGATTCGTTATTATTGTTTATGTATTTTCTCATGATTTGAACTGTTTGCAACCAATTCCACGATTGACTGCTGACACTTGCTGTAAGATGAGGTGTATCTACCTTTGTTGTGCGCGTTGATGTGACAGGTGTGGATGTTTCTTTCCTTCTTTCTTTCTTTATTTTTTATACATGTGCATCATTGCTCAGACTTGGAGGGAAGTGTTGCACCTTCCTCAGTTGAATTTATCATATTTCATCCTTATTTTTTACCATGTGTGAATCCATGTGTGTGACTAGGTTTACAGGGAACATGTTCTGGCTTCCACACTGATCTCTCGCCGGTTCTCAGAAGCAGACAAACACGAGAAAACACAATGTAAACAGTGGCGTATCAGCTGCCGTGCTTAAGGCAGACTATAGTATCTGCTGGAATGCAGATTGAGCAGCCTGCAGTGGGTCTGCGTGGAGTTTAGCGACAACTGTCAGGAGGAGCCACAGGCTTTTGTGTTTTTCACTGTTTTTCCTGAGCTTAGTGGAAGCTTTTGGTACAAACTGCGCAAGAGATCTTCTGCAGTCATTCTTAAATGGTGTGGCTTTGACCGTCAGAAGACAAGGTGGTACAAGACTAAAATCATTGCTGAGGCTATTATGTAACAACAATTAAATAGCTAATTTAAACAAAAGGTTGTTCTTTTGAGCGTATGTCAAAAACTAACACTTTCTATGCGCCATAGCACTCGTTTGTGCGCATGATAAAAACCTGTGCTTTGATTTAGCACCTTTTCCTCCATGTTGTTTGCTGCGTAATCTCAGTGGGTTTAATGGCAGCTCTGTGTTTACTTCAGAATCCTGTGACATACCACTTGTTGAGTCCACTTTTGTTGGAAATCTGAAAGTAAGTCCCATGCTGCCGTTATTTATAGCACTTTGTAATTTCTTCAAAGTGAAAATTTTCAAAAGAAGCGAATTGCTGTTTGAGATTACACAGAAAGACATTTAACCCCCTTGAGCCATGGCCATGGCCTGAGCCACCTTTGACAGGGAAAAAATAAATAAATCCCCGAGGTGTTTGTGTCTTTCACTGAATGCTGCTGTTGTTTGCCTTTGACTGTCAATCTGTCACAGATTGTGATGCTGAGGACTCAACCCCTGCTCCCCACTGGTCCCCCACCCTTCAATGTAACACCCCACCACCTCCACGCCATCAGTCCATCCACTCCTCCATGTTTCTCCCACCAGGTTTTCAAATGTTTGTCTCCTCGATCTTGCAGCGCGCCTCCCTCCACCCCTCTCCGCTCCGGTCGCCACAGAAACGGCTGATTCAGGAAGGGTGGGCGGGTGTCTCTGAGCTCTTGCTGCTTGCTCTGCCCCATGCGGTGCTTTCACAGTACATTTTTGCTCCTGAGCTGCTTTTATGGTCCTGATATGCTGACAGTTCAGGTGGCTCAGCCAGATGTTACACAACTCCCATCAACAACTCAAAACCCGCTTGTTCAGTTACCTCAGAGTATTATTAAAATGAAATACTGTATTTCATTCAAACAAAATAAATGTAAAATATCCTCATTTTACATTTACAGAAACTGTCCTCCAACAATTTCTGAAAAGTTCGGTTGATTATTATGATTCTGACTAATTCGGAGTACTCATACATACTGTGCTGTGAAAAGTATTTGCTTTTGTCACTCTCCGATATTTCAGATCATTAAAGGTATCATGGGGTAAATACAAAACACATTATTCAAATTATGATTTCATTTTTTAAAAAGCTGTCCTAAGCAACCTTTATATATGCAAAAAAGTAACTTAACATAATAACTGGTTGTACCTGTATTGTCAGCAACAAATAGCATCAATGGGAGGTTTCAAGTATTAGCAGTACCTTCATTGGCTGTAACTTGTTAACTAGACCACTCCAAAACCTCAATTTGGTTTTGTTAGAGCCTTTCACAGGTGCACTTGCTTGTGTACCTTGAATCATTGAATCATGATGAAGGTGCTATTGAATTCATGGTCAAAAACCTAAGGTTTGATATTCCCTTTATGGATTTTTTATGAGATAGCAGAATGGCTTCATCAGTTATGAGTTGTCCATGTCATCATCAGGCCATCGCATTACTACCTCTATGTTTTACTGTGACCTGTGTAAGTTTTACTGGGTACACACCCTCTAAAAAGTTCCACTTTTCCTTTCTTGGTCAACAAAATTATTTTCCTAAAACAAAGACATTGAGATCTTTTTTTTAGGAATTGCTAGAGAGCCTATTCTGTTGTTTATGGACAGCAGTGATTTTGGTCTCAACTTCTGTTGCGAAGATTTTCTTTTTTGAAACATGAACACCTTAACTAAGGCAAGTGTTGTTCTGGGCTCTTTTGTGATAAGTCATTAATGTTCTCTTGGATGCTGATAGACTTAAAAAGGTCCATTACTGTCCCATATTTCCTCTGTTCATGGAAAATAGCACACTAACATCATTTCCATTACAAATGTGCACAAAACGTCAACATTCCACTGTCAAAAAAAATTATTATGCAATTGTGGTATTCCCCACCAGCAACCCTCCCGACCCCACTAAGGGACAAACCCTTGTTTCGTTAAACAAGGGTTTAAAGAAAACGGACGGATGGATGGATGGATGGATGGATGGATGGATGGATGGATGGATGGATGGATGGATGGATGGATGGATGGACGGATGGCATTCCCCATTAAATAAGAAATGACATCACACATGAATTAGTTTGTTCACATGATAAGTCATTAAAAACATGCCAGTCCATGATCCTGTTGTTTTGTTCTTTGTGGTTTGTGCCACTGGCAACATCTGGTTGCTGATAATCTGACTTGTGTAATGCAAAAAAAGTTCTTCCATCGCACTTTTGAGAGATAAACTGATTTTGGTATGGCCAAAAAAAATCTTATTGATAGATGTCATGGGGGTGGATCAATAAAAGGTTTTTTTCATAATTGCTGAGTTTCCATTAATCAAATTTATTTTCAAAATGTCAAATTGCACAATTATATGGTCAACAGAAACACAACTAGTGTGGTTTGTTGAAGTGCAAAAGCCTCAGCAATAACTTTAGATCTCTCTCCAGTCAAGATGAACATTATTCCTTTGTATCTGATCTGTTGTTAAGCTTCTTTTGATTGTGGCCAGATGAGTTTCCTTAAGGAATCTTTGGGCCAACTTCTTGTAGTCAGACAGGTTTTGTTTCAGTGATTTCTTAATTTCACAAGAATCTGGCCTGCATGAGAAAAGTGAGGTTGAAGTAATCGTTCCATAAAAACCGCTGATGACAGGTAATTCAAGATTTAACACATGGTGGATTACCTTTCAAATAAAGCCACGTTGGTTTGGATGACTTCTTTTGTCTAAATCAAAGTATCTTTTGAAAACTGCTTGTTGTATTTAGTTACATCATTTTTGTCGCTGATTACCATTTGTTTTACAATTGAAAACATGCAAATATGATAACAAAAGCAAAGTTAAATTTAAAAAAATTGAAATTTTGGGTGGGGGTTCTACAATACTGCATATGACAGCTGGGTCAGTGACACAGAGGGTGTTTTCAGAAGTAGTTCTGAACTGATCAATAATGCAATATCTCCAGCCAAGTCATTTAATAATAGATATGCTGTGACCTTTCTTATGGATGAGGTTGATAAAACAGAGTAAATGTGACGGAGTGCCGTATTGCAGTAAAAAAGATGGAAACTTTGTTTGTTCAGAAAAAACCCATTTGCCTTTGTGATCACATATGAATTGATCAGAAGTGGCCTTCTTGTTTTGTGTCGTATTGTTGGTTTTGTGATATTTTTATGATGCGCTCCGGTTGCCTTGGTGATAGTTTGTACAGTAGCTTCAAGCGCTGCCTTTTAGAGACGTTGGTGAGTGGGAAAATGAAACCTGTGTGGCGCTGCAGTCAATTCCAAACAGGACGTCGAGAATTTGTCCTGCTGTGCCTTTTTAAAATTAAAATGGGAGACTTGTGCTCAGGGGAGATAATAACAAGGGCCGCCTTCATTTACTCAGTCGTGCTACATCGAAATTGAGCTTTTGATGTTTATATCTTCAATTTACAAGCATTTTGTCGATCACGCAGTCACAGTCTTTCCAGTTAATTTCTATTACAGGATTACTTAACATAAACACTTCCTTCAGCTATAACACTCACAATGTTACATTACATTATTCTTTACATTAAAGAATATAATAACCATTATAAATCTGTACATCTTAAAGTATTTCATTCAGTCTTCCATCTGTGTAAGAATGTTCTTTCTAATTTTTGAGAACAAATGGTACAAGTCGAATGCTGTAGTTTTTTCCTCCCTGCAGTGTTCTGCCATTACAGTCAGCGGTGACGCAGCTCCAGACTCATCCAGCACACTGCAGACCCGTCACAAGACACAGCTAGAACAAAGAGCACACACTGTCATCTAAGAGAAGAACTCAACTCACAGGCCGCCTTCACACAACACATCAGATAGAAAGGCTGACATCAAGTGTGATGCTGTACCTGGTTTGCTCATAAGTAAAGGAAGAGCCTCTGAACATCACTGATAGAAGATGTTCTAGTCACGTCTGGCACTTTGAAATTATGCAGTGGTCAAAGCATATTAAATACATGTTATCCAAATAAAACGTATAGAAATACTGAAACTGTAGAGTGTGACTGGAAACCCGGGCCGACTACAAACTAGTCGTCCAGCTAAATGTTATACAGAGGAAGAGGAGATGTCTACTTTGCACAAAGTGGCTTCTTCTTGAGGAATTTTCAGTTTTTGGCTTAGTTCTGTATGTTTTCTGATGACGTACAAAGATGTTACTTTTTAAAATTAGATTTTAAAAGTAAAATCCAATTTTTTGTAAGTAAGGATATTGGTAGACTTGATTATTACAACCTGCCTTAGGTTAGCAACATTTAATCTGGTGCCCCTAAATAAAATCAAAGTTGCCTTCATGTGTTACATATGAAGTTATATAACTCAAAGCTGCATTATGTCTTAGTTTAAAAAAAACATTTGTGCTGTATTAGTAAATTCAAAATACAAAATAGAAGTATTATTTTTTTATATCATTGACTTTTAAGAAGATTAACAAGTTAGAATCTTGGTTAAGGTATCCTGGTTGGTAGTGGACGGGTAATAATGGGATTATAAAACTTCAGAAACATATGCGGGTGACCTATTTGTGAACCTTGGCAAATAAAAATGTGCCACATAACTTGTAGAAGTAAAGAAAATTAGTTGAATCGTGTTCTGTTAAATGTCAGAGGTTCAGACGACCTGATTTGATTTCCATGTGGAGTTAAAGGTGAAATATATTTATCCTGCAACCACTTGTTACCACAATCAAGCTCTCTTTGAAGTGGATGTAGGATTGCTCCCCATGGCTCTTTCCTGTCTCATGACTAATGTCCTCCCAAGTGCTAAACTAAAGCCCCCAAACTGGTAAGAATAAACCAATCATTAGCTTGCTCATTACCGCTTATTGTAGTGCTGAGATTTCAGCACTGTGATTCGATCTTACCAAACTCCTGTAATTGTCCCCAAAGCTACTCCTTGGCCTTGTTTGTGACATTATTCAGGACTTACTGACATCAACATCCTGACTTACTTTGGTTCTTTAAAGATTCATTGACTGTAAATATTCCTCAGTTATTGTCATATAAATTTACTTTGCTGTCATCTGAATGCAGTTTTACTTTGATTTACTTTTCAGCCCTGTTATTCCAGGCATAAGCAACCTCAATGATTGATGATGTTTCTACTTATCTGACAATTTATAATTTGAGACAACAATAATTTGAGTAGATGCAAGAGTATTTTTCAGCCCCTTTGTAAAAATAGCATTGTATTTTCATGGCAAATCATGAATTATGACTACGCCCAGATTTGGCTTGGTTTAATAAGTGTCATAAGAGCCTGATTACCCCTAGACTAGAAGAATGAAGAAACTAGAATCTGTTAGCCCAACTAACATTTTCTAAAAAAAACACTTGATAATCTCATAGAGTTTTGGAATAATATTTTATGGACAAAATCAGAGCTCTCTGGAAAATACCTGTCCCATTATATATGTTGTAAAACTAGAAAAGCATTTGAGAAAAAAAAGAACATCATACAGTTTAACATGGTAGTGGTAGTGTAATGTGAGGAGCTACTATGCTAATAAGGAGACTGTCAAAAGAGGCCTTATGCAGCTTATGCTACAGGATAATTATCCAAAGTCTTATCTAAACCAACTGAAATGCAGTGAGATGACCTTTAACAGGCCATTCATACTTAAAGGGATCTTCTGCTGTTGCTGAATTGAAAATAATTCTGCAAAATATATTGAGCCAATTTCCTTCACAGCATGGTAAAAGACTCCTTGCCAGTTGTCACAAATGCTGGATGGCACCAGCTGCCTGCAAAGGGTTTCACAACCAGTTATTAGGACTAGGGGGGCAATTACTTTATAACAATGGATTGCTTTGAACAACCGTTTTTTTCTCCTATAAAATGAAATCGGAATTTCAAAAAGGATTTTTCCCTTTAACCAGTTTATTGTCTTATTTTGAAATTTGTTTGATTTTCTGACCACAAAAAAAACAGAAACAGAAGAAATTCGTTGGAGTCAAATGCTTATTCACAGCACTGTACATACATTGCCGAAAAAAAAATAAGAGAGCGCGATTAAATCACAAGGACACAGGAATACTGATTTGTTCAGACTGGGGTTTTAACTTGATTTACAGCAGCACGTCCCTTCAGTGCCATGGCAGCAGTTTCTAGCCAATCTTTCTGTCTCCCACAAAGTGCTGACTAGCTTACAACAGGGATCAGTGAGGGAAAATATCCTCAATTTACGCTTAGTCAGAGAAAGATTGTTTCCCTGAAATTACAGGCCTCAGAGAGGTCCAGGTACAAATGGAGGCTGCCGTCGTTTTGCAGGTGTATGGATTACTGCCGGGGGGACAGAGACAGCATGATGTAAATGCCGTGCTGCTTCTGCCGGTGGCGTTGTTGGTGTTGGCTTGTGGTGTTGGGTTGGCCTCACTGGGTGATGGATATGAGGAAAGCGAACTCAAGGGGAATCATCTGCCCCGAGGTTCAACACTCACTCCATCTTCACTCTAATGGCATCATTACGGGAGCCTGTGAGAAAAGGATTTTCATACTGTCAAATGCTTTCAAAAGGCGGCACGCTTTACATTTAAAAACTCCAAGATGGACGTGAACATATTAGATCAGCCATGCATGAATGTGCTTTTTTATTATAAGAGCCTGGAGGAGCTGAAAGTAGAAAAAAATGTGTTTAACTCCATTAGCGTTGAAATAGCTATTACAAATTAATATGGTAACCTTGTAATCTGTAAGAAATATGATCCCTGTTGTCCAGTAAGAGGGAAAATGTCAAAGAATAGAAATCATTGATGATATTTTATTTAAATTTCTCAATTTTATTCTTAAAGTGATGATTAAAATTTTTTCTCCCCCGTTTTCTTAATTGCAATTGTAGATATAGACCTCAAAAAACATTTATTTTGCATGTGAAACATTCATGGGATAAATCAAATTGGCAGTTTATTTATTTTTTTGCTGTTCTTTCTTAGAAGCAAAACTAATGTGATGTGTTTATGATGCTGCACTTTATGGCTGCATATGAATTCAAAGTAAAATTCCTGAAGAATGGCTTAAGGCAAAAAAAAAAATTACAATTTTTTTGTAACATTATGTGCTGGAGAACACCTCCCAAAAGTATAAATACATTTGAATATTTTACATTTTGTCATACTAAAACCACACATTTTCTTGTATTATGCACTCAAATTCATGTTGAGAAAACATTATAAAGGTTTGGCCTGGGTTTAGTGGACTCATTTTGATGGCATATTAACTTGCGGCCAGAACTTAATTAGCTTATGCTTTATCATGTGGTCACAAACCGGCAATAATAATGTGGTTCTATACCACAGAGATCATCATAAGCACAATAAAAATACAATGTTTCTCATCCATTGTATTACCCACTCTATTACCATTAGAGTAAAAAGGTATGAGACAGTTTTACAGTCATTGCGATTTCAATAAAGGATACAAGCATTCACCTACAATTTCTGATTTATTTATTTATTTATTTTTTTATAAAAGATTTGTCCATGCGTTCTATGGAAGCAGTGTGTTTGCCATTAAAAGTGGTCAACTTTGATGACTTGACAACAACATAGCTAAATTTTAACTTAAAAATGATTATTTAGCTGACTTAAATAATTTTAAGTCATTCAAAATTAGTGTCACAATGTATGTTTATCTGTCTGGATCAGCTCTGTGTATCTGAGATTGGTGATCTGAATATATTCAGGGTACAAAACAGATAAACTGGACATATAAGTGTGATCTTCAGAGGTTTGGATGCATGTAGTCTGTAGATTTCAGCCTTGATTGGGTTGGTCGAACAATATTTTTGTTAAGAAAACAGTAAAAACCTCTAAAATTTGATATATTTGTCTCACTGCACGCCATACAAGCAAGGTTCCTGCTGCAGGCCTCAGGGCTCCCTGGAAGCAAAGAGTATAGAGAGGTACACACAGCCTACATGCTGACTTTATTCACCTCTTTCTCGCTCTCAAAATTCCTGCTTTGCTTATTGTTTCTATCCAGCCTGTGCATATTTGCTGTGTATTTGCAGAGTATTCACTATTTTTGCCTAAAACAGTCATTGGACAACTATTCAAATTAAACTAATTGGTTTGGCACATGAATTTAAATCTAAAACTAGAAAAGTATTTCTACCATGTTCTGTTTTACTCTAAAACGTCTAATTTAATCTTGTTTTTCTGCCTTAAACTGCATGGCATAGGGACTGTAACATACGGTTTAAAGAGCATGCACAGCATCTCTGGTCGGATTGAATGTTGGCAGGAAACAGGTTTCAGTTTCCTGCTGGTTACTCCGGTGACAAAATAAAATGTAACCCTTTGTTTTGATCTATGATTGTTTAGTTTGACCCACTGCCTTCCAGGTTCCTGAATACTTTTTCGAGTATTTGTTGTTTTGTTGCTGGCACTTTCGGTTTCTGTCACATCTTGGTCATAAAAGCACCCGAGAAGGAGGAGTTAGACTTGTCATCAGTTTGGGAATCAGGGGAGAGCTAAGAAAGTAATTGAATTTAAGTTTAAAGATAATGGTTTTCTAACTGAAAAAAAGTCTCTCCCATGCTAAGAATGTCCAGAGTCTCGCATGGCCTCAGCAGCGTGTCGCTCACACAAGATCTGTCATCCACTAATAGCTATAGAGACTCTACAGTAAGTACTTCCTACACTTTAACAGGCAGGATTTAATAGTACTTATTAATGCCACGGCTTATACAGAGCTTGCCATTTTATGTTGAATTACAGGCTTCGCTGAACAGATGTTAGACTAAATTTATTGCCTGTGGACAAGAACAACATGGTTAAAAAGCAATTAGGAGCTGCAGTGTGTCAGGTAAGGACTCTAAACATATTGTTAGATGAGTTTAATTGGTAAAATTTGGTTTAAGAAAATGAATAGATAAAAAGCAAATAAGTCATGTAGTCATATGTGCTGCAGTAAAATGGATTTTTAAGTGTCAAAACATTTGAGTTAAATGGATGGACAGTTTGAATATAATCTAAGACAACACCAAACTCAAACACATCACTTCCTTTTGTGATGTCATGCAAAAAACAAAATCAGGCAATATATATGGAAGAGGACTGTGGATGTTCACAACTCTGGTTTTCTGAAGGCACCACATTCATTTGTTCAAACAATTATACATTAACCGAAACAACATAGGAATATTCATCCATCAAAGGGTTTAGGAAGGAGACAACTTCAGTTCAATCTGGAGAGACTTGGACGGAGAGAGAAAAGCGATTAAAAGAGTTTAATGACAAAATGAACATGCAAATAGACACGAATGAACATGCAAATAGACACAAAGTTCTTTGGCGTTCAGGCCCCGGCCGGGGAGGTCGAGCTGGACTTCAATAAGCTCGATGAACATTCCTGAAGCAGCATAGGAATGTAGACCCCAGGGCCTGTACTGGTGGCGGCGGTCGGAGGAGGATGAGGCCTGAGAGCTGGGAGCAGAAGGTGGAGATGGGGTGGAGGTGGGTCAATCACAGCTGGTGAGCAGAGGAGGCCGTGGGTGGAGGTCCTTTTGAACTGGAGCCCAAACGATGACTGGCTGGAGCGAGGCTTGGACCGGCGCTGATAGGTCCAGGTTGCGGGGAGGGAGGCGCTGATTCAGGAGGCAGGTGCAACTAGAGAGTCTTCCAGATTGAACTTCAGTCAAAACTCCATTATCCCAGTGAGAACTAGAACAAAAGCAAAACACCTTGTAAGGTTGAAGCTGTAACAATATGGGCTGAAAGGCCACTCAGAGAAGTAGAAGCCATTACACCAAAAGCACATACAAGAAGGCAAGATTATATTTTACAAAATGTATTCATGGATGACAGACATCATTTTGGTGACATTTGCTTTGATGACACTAAAATTGGAAAAATAGGTCATAATTATATTTTGAGAAAAATATGGAAGCTTGTGAAGTAGAATGTTGCGTTGGACCGGTGTACTTCACAAAATAAATCACACCATAGCTGACACATCCCAAACTCAGTTCTGCTGAAGTTTTGGGAGCGCAGCTTAAAATGGGCCTGACTAAAAGACACCAGTTCTGTCAAGAAGATTGGAACAAAATTCCTGCAAACAAAAAGTTTATGGAAGGATACCCAAAACATTTCAACAAGTCTTTTGCAATTCTACCAAATACTGAGGAAATGTGTGAAAACATTTGACAGAACAAAAAATAATAGAAACAAAGTCAATCTCTAATTAATTACAGCGACAGGAAACGTGCATGATGTTCAACATTAGTATTTATTCTTTTGTGTAAATATCTGGATTCATTATATGAATTATATATATTGTTTCATTACACACATAGCTATGTGAAGATTTAAGCTTGTTTTATCTCTGGTAGATCTTTTATCCTAGTCAGACTGACAGTCGAGGAGCTGCTCTTACATTTCAGACCTTTGAAAGTGAAGGTTGATTAATGTTGACTTGTAGTATAGAGAGGAACTGGGACATCTTTCCTTAGACCCTTTCTCTAGTCATCTTTTTTTTATCCTTTTATCTTTAGAGTGATTTTTTCCTATAATCTCTTTCTTTATATCTTGTCTTTTACTAAGTCCTTCTCTGTTATCTACCATCTATTAAGCTGCTTGATGACTCCATTTTTCCTTCAAGCATGGAAGCGGACTGTATAGCAAAATAACCGGGTTTCATCATTTTCTTTCCCTGATATTCAGCTGCATCTCAGACCACCACTCCAACACACACACCTACATGCACACGCATGCACACGCACACACGCTCAGCCCTGCTGTTCTGTAACCCATTTAGGTGCGACATCTTGTCGTTGCCCTTCAGCTGCAGAAGCTCAGCTCTAATGGCCTCCAAGTTTTTCTCATTAACTAATTATGTTTTGCGATAATGTCTGCAGCTCGAGCTATTCACTATATTAGCTTTTAGGCTCATAGAAGCTAATATATTCTCTTTGCAACCCGAAAAGGGCATTTTTTTTCATGTTTTTGCACCTTTTATTGGGATTATTGTGGTCTTGTACTGAGTTTATTATAGCGCTCAGTCTTTTGGAAAAGCCAGTGTTTGTCTTGATGGACCCCAGTGAACTTTTCTTACATCACTCTGCAGTTTTACTAAAGTCACAGAAGAATTTAAAATATATAAATGTACTAGTTGCATCATCTGTACAGCAGAGTTCATGAAGAAGTATAAATTCTCACAAAAAAGTATATGAAAATTGCCATGCATGCAATGGCCAACAATATGACATCCTTACCCATAAATTAACTGCTACAGTGACAGTTATATGAACACCTTTGCCTTGGACAAGGACTTTTAAACCACACATTTTTAACAGGGAAATAACTTGGGGAAAACAAGAAAAATAAACATATGTGAATATAGCTAATTTTCAAGTCTGCATCATCAATAATAAACAAGTAGGCATCTGACTATAAAATATCAGATCGTGAAGTTGATTTTAACACACAACATGAATAAATTATTATAATTAGGAATGGGCCAGTATCAGAGTGTCATGTTGTGGTAACATTGATTAAAAATATCACGGCTTTAGTACATTTCCATCAAATTTATGATCTTAACAATTGCTTTTTTTAATTGCTGTCTACTAAAACTAATACTAAAAAGGCAACAATTGTTCACGTTGCTGCTAAAATACTATTACAGCCATAATAATGTTGTGAATAACGCTTATTTATTTTTATGTTGATTTTGACAAGCACATAAACACAAGCTAAATTCGACAGTAGTGTTGAATATTTCACACTTTTCCTGTTCTGATCCTCGTAGGGAAGAAGTCCAAAAAGCTGATATTAGCTCATTAACTAAGTGTTTGATTAGCTAGCCTGCAGTCGGCTACTGAACAAACAAGTCACATTTAGCTTTTCTTCCAATACCCAGCCACATAGAAACACTTATAAAATTAGCATTTTCAACCAGTTATGTTAGTTAAGGTTTGCATTGTCTTATTATCTTCATTTCCTTTAGAAAAACCTTCTTAGTAGAATAAAAATAAATCTACCAGAAATATGAAGATTTTTGGGCCTACCCATATATTTAAGTATTTTAATAGAGGACTCAATATGTTTATTTATAATAAATATTTGTTGGGTTTTTTTATCTGTGGAATATTCAGGTGCTGGAAATGTATCATAAACGTTCAGTTTACCAGTTGTAGAGATGCACAGTTAACCTGCCGCAGCCTCGTACTAAAAATGATTTGTTCCTTTTCAGAATCTTTAGCTTCGACTTGTCTAAAGAGATCTGATCGATACGTCCAATCTCATTGTCTGCTCACTTTGTACTGTCACTGTCAGTTGCTATGCCTTTGTTTGCTTCTGAAACAAGTCTGTCATGAGTCATTACAGGTCTATTGTTGATTCTTGTCGCCTGCCGTCACAAAAAGACTGGTTTTTGATGACAGAGGGTGTCAAATGAATCATGCCTTCAGTGGCGACTCTCTTCACTTTTTTTGAACGTGGGTTGTTCTATAAACCCCAGAGTTCAGTGCCAGACACAGAGCTTATCCAGTTCAAATAAAAACACACGTTCCTCCTTTTTTTCTTGTTTTAATCTCAGCGCATGTACAGAATATGGGGAACCGGCATTTCAAGCACACACATAATTTTTTTTTTGCTCACATCAGTGGTCAAAGTTTAAAAGTTTAGAGGCTATTCTTTTGGGAGTAAGGAAAGAATATAAATAAAATATTATGAGAAATTGAGATTTCTATATAAGGGACTGAATCGGTGAAATTCACACTGTGCTGCCAAGTTATCAGTAGTCAAATACGTCAGAGCAAAAAATCCTCTCAAACTTATCACAGAAATAAATGACCTATTTTTTTTATTTCATCACAGTAGCAGTGAGTGGACACTGCTGTTTGCATGTGAGCTTTTGTCAGAGCTAGAAGAAACTAACAGACCTCACAGGAACTGAAAGCAATACACACAATGCCACTAATGAAAGAGATCTGGAAAAGTCCAAAGGCTTTTCTGTACCACTTTAAACAGGCTAATATAGAAGTACTTTTTTCATATTAGCTGATACATATTTTCAGAACGCCATATTATTATCCCAAAGTTATTACAATGTCTAAATAATTAAAGTATAAAAACCATGGTCCAAGAAGGGAGACATACTTAAGTTTGACTTAAGTCATGAGTTTTCTTGCATAGAAGCTCTTTTGAGATTGCTTAACAGAGCAAATATTTTTCTTTGAATTATATTTTAGTGAAGGTTCTCGGTTTCTAAAAGAATGAAACCTTTGAAAGTGACTACTTTACAGTTTTAAATTTGAATAATTTTTTCATTTTTGCTTTCTTGCAACAATAGTGAAACTATGTTTAGGTGTGCATAGCTTTAAATGAATTTCTTTTGCCACATTAGAGAACACAGACCAAGAAAAAAATAAAATGAATGTGGCTACAACACGTTTGGAAATGCAACATGACCCAATTAATTTTCACAACAACAATTTAATTTCTATATTTAAAATATATCTGGTGATGATATGAATCCATCTGAACTTTTTCAGATTTTCATCTGGCTGTTTATTTTAAATTTGAGTTAGAATCATCTCCAAGCTGAGAAAAAGAAACTCAACAGTGCCCAGTCCTGAGACGCTCTCTGCCCAGGTGAAGGGAGACAGAAGAGCGCTAACCAAGCTTTCATCAATCCTGCTCCATGTCTCCCACATGACACAGTAATGGAAAAGGAGTCTGTGCAATCTGAGCAGTCTGGTCGTTGTCCTCTGCTAGTGTTAGACTTGTAACCAGAGCCGCTCTTACAACATAAACGATTTCAATTTTCATTATTACACCTGTTTTCTATCCTCAATCATGATTAGATTCACAAGGGACATTGATGAGTGGTGGGTCATGTCAGAGGGCCAAGGCAGGGACACACAGGGCAATTTACAATTTATTATCACCCATATAGTCATCTTTTTTAACTGAATACCACAGCAGCTCGGTGAAAACTATTGATTTTAAATAAAAGCACAGCCATCTTTTGTATACAGCCTCTACCAATGTAATATTTTTAGTCACTTTAATTTCAAATAGTATTTTCTACTCAATTTTCTTAGCATTCTATTTCTTGTATAGTATTTATCTTAACATATACTTTTTCTGCATGCCTAGTTTTGATGCTTTGAGGTAAATAATACCAATTTGGATTCCTAACCTACATCGATTCAGGATTAGAGGTTCACTACATGTCACAGATTTGATGAGAAAATGTTTATTTCAGTCATTAAAGAAGACTTGAGACTTGGGAAACAAATGGAGTTATGACAAAGAGCTCTGTCCAAAAAAATAAAAAGATTCATTTGTTTAACTTGACTTTTGAAATTGCATACACATCAGATTCAGCCACAAACAACATCACAATTGTTAGTTTATGATTAATGTAAGCCTTATAGAAAGAAGCTATGTGACTTATTAGAACTCCACTGTAGGAAGGATAGAAGCTATATAAAAAGATTATTTTTAATGAATTTTAAAAAAATTATAAATACTTTTATGTTCCTGGTTGATTGTGTTTGGCAATAGATGTGGTCCAGCCTGGATTGGTTGTCAGTCTATCATTCATGTACATGCCTTACTGGTGATTTATTGTTAGCATATCAGCAATTAACATTCATATTTTTGAAGTGAAGGGGAAGCTAAATTGTTATCCCATGCAAATTAAAGCAGCAAAGATCTGAGCTCTGAGGCAAAAGTGCTAATCAGTGCACCAACTTTGAGGTAGAGGAGGGTAGGAATAAAATTTGGCACTACTTTAGAGCTATTTTAGTAATACAGCCTTTTATTTGCTTGTTTAAAAAGTACAAGCAGAATTAACTGAGAAGTTTGTTTGACTGCAGGGAAATGGAGAAGCAGAAAAACAAATTTGCTTCCCCACATTTAAAATGGAGGAGCAGGTGTTCGGTTTGCTACATTGTTCAAGCACCTGTAGGTAGGAATATGTAACTGTGTGTTGCACAAAAACCTACAGAGAAAGTTGTCTTCAAGTAATTGCTACAATAATGACACACTTCTGAAAGAAGATTTCTACAAAATATAGGAAATGAAACAGTGGATTTTTGGTCAGGAGGACATTTCAGGCCAGGAGGGTTGTTATTCTCCTAAATAATGACTTCAAGAAAATCAAAAGGATTATTAAAACCTAGACTACTCTAGACAGAAGTATGATGTGACTGTGAGGGAACTTTTTTATTCTTCTTCTTGCTTTCTCCTAATTCAATAGGACTTTGGACAGGGTTTTTCGTTGAAGTATGTTGCCATGGAAACTCAAGATGCCAACATCTTGACCCTGTGTGGGTGCCCTTTTATGTCTGAACAACAATAAAGTGCCCAGAAGACAATAAGGGACCCATTCAGAGTAACGTTCCATACAGGGCAATTCTGGCAATGCAGTCTATGCACCAAATTACCTTTCATTTATTTCTATGGCAGGCACTAATTAAATTAAATCAAACCAAGTCATAAAAGCACTCCCACAAACTTATAATGGATGCAAAGTGCCTGGACATGGACAAATTATGTATTCAGTCACTCTATTTCCAAAGCCTTCCTAAAACTTGCTTGAACAGCAAAACATAAATTACATATTTATAAAAACTCATACATCATTTTCACATAGTAAAAAAAAAAAGTTAAATACATTTCAGTCAAATCACTGCATAATTCACAAGTTACATAATAATCCATATAACATGACTCTTCAGCACAGGTAAAATTGGAAGACAACATACGGCTCAGTAAACCACACTGATGTCTTTCCGCACCTCCGTCTAGCCCCGCAATCCATCAAAGTAATTGAGCCGTACGCCAAAATAAGAAGCAATAAAGGGGTTCAAGCCCCCTTTTTTTTCCCCTCACTGAATCAAGGCAGCTCTGAAATGTGCCTGACCTCTCAATGTTCTACCAAAGCTTTCAGCACATCAAAAATAAAAAAAAATAAAAAAACAAAAAGAAATGTATGTGTTCAGCTCCTCTCTGCCACGATGTTTCATGTGAAGAGACCAGTGGGAGGACGTCTAAAAATGCATAGCAACAGTCTCTTTCTCTCCTGCTCCCTCTCTACCTCTCACATTCTCACACATGCACATTACCACAAACACACATCTTCAGAAACAAATAAATACACACAGAAATAGCACACATGTACCCCACTCTCCAGCAGCCGTGCAAGGCTCTCCGGAATAATAAGAGCCCCGGTAGTGAAGAGTAAACTACCGGGCAAGTGATATAAATGGCCTCGTGCAACAGGAATTAGCCTGAGTTTGTGGTTCAGGATAAGTAGAGGGAGAATGTGGAGTCCAGCTGGAAGGCACAGGCCCAGTCTGGGGACTGCTCCTCTGTGTTAGCCTTTAGATGCTCGCGTTGTATTACCTGATCTTGCACCAAGCAGAGCATCAGGTAAAATAACTGTTCTTACAAAACCAACCATCCATTTCCTTCCTGGAGCTTGCAGGATGGTGCCTGCATGTGCAGCAGAGTGGAGTGCGCTTTGCTTGTTGAAACCCTGCAATTCTATTTCAGGCCATCCCACACACAGTGGGAGAGGAGCAGAAATGTGTCACCCTTTAATTGTAGCTTTTCAGGTCCTTGTGAAAATTTGTGCATCTGTAGGTAAGAGAGTCCCACTTTGGATTTCAGGAACACACCTCCAGCAATTAGCACATCAGGGATATGAATAGGAGTGTGTGTGTGTGTGTGTGTGTGTGTGTGTGTGTGTGTGTGTGTGTGTGAGAGAGAGAGAGAGAGAGAGAGAGAGAGAGAGAGAGAGAGAGAGAGAGGAAGAGGAAGAGAGAGAGAAGATGAGTTTCAGAGACTTTTTGTGAATTATTTGGTTTAAGATTTTCATTTGGTTGAATGTACATTCCAGATCAGCACATGGAAATTATGTCCTTGCAGCTTTTCGATGAGTAATGCAGACGACCAGTTCGACTGTGTGTGTGTGTGTGTGTGTGTGTGTGTGTGTGTGTGTGTTATGTTCCAACTCATATCACCAGCATTGCCACTTACTCCAAGCTTTTTCCTCAGTCTGTTCTTCCAGCTGAACTGCAGAGCTTTATTCCTATAGGGTCAACCCCCTTTCAATTAATTTCTTGTTAGTCCTGATCCAAATAAGCTGCGGTAAGAATTTAATCCTCATAACTGGATTATGAGCTGATTGGTGCTACAAGAGAGCTGTTTGTTACTGAAACGAAGAGTTGTGTAACTTGGGATGGATGGTGATACTGACAGCCAATCAGGGCCGCTAAGTTAATGAGCAGTTGTGTTGTTAGAATCTCTAACTCGCCTTCAGCGCAGCGGCTGCTTTCATGAGTGTCCTTGATAATAATTTTTCCAAAGAGCCAACTGATCAACACCTCCTCTTCTCTGCATGTTCGGGTTAACAAACAAGATGGAGAGAAGCAGGAAGAAAATTTGCTTGAGAGACAGCTGTTTATAAGGTTCATCCTGTGGAGTAATGCTTTCCAAACTCCGGTACTAGTACCACTGATCCTACGTAGGTTGTCTTTTCATGGCAAATGGGCTGAACTTATGTGGCAGTTTTTAGTCATGCCAGCCACTTAAAGAGCTTTTATGGTAGCCGCACACATTCATACACAAATACACAAATCATTAAGCAACTTGGCATTAAGAGCCAGTATGAGGTGGGGGAGGAAACTGGAAGACGAGTATTCCTCCCTGTGATACACTGAAGCTTGTTGGTGGCTGTGGATCAGACTAGTAGTTGGAAGGTATTTGCGCATTATTGTTTGCATTGTCATAGTGTACAGTACGGAGCTATATCTTCAGTCTACCAAGTACTACACATGTTGGCAGAATAAAAGAAGGAGGGAGGAGAGGAGGATTGTTACCAACCAGTCCAACAAACAGTCTGTGATGCAACTCCAAACACAACAAATTACACCGCTTTTAAAAATGGGGCAACATGGCACAGTATATCTAATGCGTCATTAGTACTATATTGTATTTATTTAATGAGATACAAATCAGAAGTATGAATAAACTGTTTTTTTGCTTAGGGAATCTCTGAGCTTAATATGTAAAGAAGCCATTTTTGGCTAAAAAATCAATTATGGTATGTGTTCCAACTTTAACTGCTAGATAAAAACAGAACTTATACTGCAATTACAGTATAATCTTCAACCAATTCCAAAGGGCGAATGGATATTTTATTTTTTTATTTATTTGGTGTTTAGTTTTTTTCTCACTATGACAACATAATAAGCAGAAGAAGTCAAAACACTACAAAACGTGGTATTTACAGAGCTGGTGCTTGGTGGCTGGATGACAGCCAAACTGATACATTTAAGCACATTTGTAGTTCACTATATTGTGTTGACTGTTGCTATATAGAATACACACACTTTTTTGCTGCTTCTTCCATCTGAAGTTATATTTGTTTACTCTGCTGTCAATGAGGATTCCTGTTTCAGTGCATGAATCTCAATGACTTTTTGAGGGGTTGTGGTATTTGCTCAACTAGGACGACTACGATACATCCAACACCCGTGCCATTATGTGATGTAGAAGCTGAAGACACTCTGTCACAGTGGTTCCTTTCTGTGTGGAATAATGTCATCCATCTCTGGGAGAAAGTCTAAAATAGTAAAAAAATAAAATAAAAAACCTGAGCGTGTGTTCAGGTAATGCTGGCATATTTGTGTGTACCTATTTCCCTGTATAATTAATCAAGGATAACTACGAGGTCAGCAGGGGAGGGGAAAGAGGCCAAGGGTTGACATTTCGGGCTGCTGTTGGTCCAGCAGAGAGGCTGTCACACCACCATTAGTGGAGCAGTGGGTTACTGTTTGGGTCCTGTCAACACTGCTTTATTCTGTCACCATCAGTAAGTGCAAAGGCTGCTATTAAGTGTTAGGTAAAGAAGACACCATTGTATTTCAACAGGAAAATTACAACTTTGATGCTTATCTGCAGACATGAAGGGTTGGAGGAATCAAGCTGGACATACCCTCCCCACAGCCTACAGTCATTTTATTGAGATGATGGAGAAAGTGCCAGAGGTTTCCTCTAATTCTTCTAGCCGTATGTAGCAAAGAGTGACGTAGTACTGCTGCTCCACTGCCTGTTACTACAATTTTTCCTTATGTACAAAAAGATCATTTGGGTTGTTTGAAAATGTTTCTGGACAGGAAAACTGAAATCACCCATCACTCTTGTTAGGCTACAGCAGGTTGAAAAAAAAAATCTGTTTTATAGTTTCATACATCCATCCAGTGCATAATTTAATCAAGCCATTTATTACCCATGTACTTAAAGTGTTGCATGTTAGTGTTCTTTCTATGTATTCTTATAATTATTGAGATAAATAATCATACAATGGCTAAACTCTCGTGTAATGCAATATAACTGCACCCACCTTATTCCTAGTGGTTCTCCTTTCTATGAGTTCAGTTAAAATATATTTATTTTTTGTCTGTCACAAAAATTACACACTTCCTAAGATGTCCTTTCATAGCTTGAACATGAAAAAACATGCATATTTGTTATGCTGTTTGGGACTCCACTGCTAATCTCACAAAGATTAACCTGTGGCTTCAGTTTATGAGCGCTAAAAATGGATTATTCCTGCAATCAGTGGATTATTTCCCACAGACGAGGAAACAAGATAAAAGTGGCTGAAGAATCTAAATTTAACATGACCACCAAAGCCCCGGCAGGTGCGTTCTGAAAATCCTTGCATCCCTGCTAGGAAAATGAAAACAGATTAAAAAGATTATAACAGCAAAGCTGAGAGCAGATATCAGGTTTGGTTTTAGGTTTCAGAAATAAGTAATATAGTTGTGTCCTTTTATAATTGGAAATAATTCGTTAGTGATTTACGTTGTGGTGTTTCACTCACTTACCACTTTCTCAACCTACAAATGAGAATGACTCCCTTAAAATAGACAAATGTGCCACTAATGTCCTCTCAGTAATTTAAAGGCCTATAAATTGCAATGAATGAATAAATTAAGGGGTGGATTAAGTTTCATCTTTAGCTCTGATCTTGTCTGCATCAGTGTAGTTAAAAGATCAATTATGCGACCATGAATAAACAATCCTTTATGCTAATCTTTGAAAGATGAAGGGAGAATATTACCCATTTCAGATAATAAGGTTGCTGTTCTCATGTTCCTTTGTAATATTGGCTTTTTGTTTTTACATGTGGAAATTCTCCTTTGAGCCAAATGAATTTGCTCACTGGAATAAGTAATTTTGTGAAAATTTGATAAAACTTCTTTTTTTTCTTTTATTTTGCTTCTGAACCCAATTCGTCCCATTAAATCCTCTGAAAAATGGCAGATCAAACCCCCCTGAACTACCTCCTGCTTGTAGGTTGTATTTACTGGAGTCATAAAATCACATTTCCTTACAGAACATTATGGGCAGATAACAGAAAATTACTTTGCATAATCAGCCAGCAAAGTGGTTGTAAACATACTTTTGTTATGTTGTCTAATTTTTTGTTAAATAGCCCACAGCAGTTCAGTTCATTTTGTACCTTTAAACGCTTGGGTACAACACAACCAAAACTGCAAGAGTAGGAAATTAGAATGAGGACAAAATAACTGGTACCCATCAAATTAACAATAAATAGTGAATAGCAGTGGTTGGAGTTTCATTTCTGGAATAACTAATATCAATTGGGTCCATTTTTTTTTTTTTTTTTTTGTAGTGCGGTACCATAAAACTGCTTTAGTTTTGACTGAACGTTATGCCATCAGAATCTCACACCAACCTATTTCTTGTTGTGTTTTGCTTGTTGCTGGGGTTGTTATCAAACACTTGCCCCTGCAGAACACTAAGGCAAACTGTCCTCGCTGACTCATTTGCATCAGAAGACCGGCCGAGGTGAAAAAGGGTGATACCAGATTTCATCCGTCTGCGGTCCTGCAAAATTGATTACATCAGTCGATTATGTAAGTGAGGGAATGAGATGATGAGCCATCAAATTAGTTCCAGTGTAGCTCCGGGTGCCAGCATGAAGGGTGCCAGTGTTGGCTGATGAAAGCAATATTTAAAAAAGGGTGGCAAAGCGAATTAGTTTAATTAGTAAAAGCAAAACTATAATCTAAATCCTGCCGCACTGCCACAGCTCCTTTTTTCTAGACATGAAAGGGCACATGGCACTGATTAGAAGTGCTCTGAGGGTGAGTTGGATATGTATGAACCTTTTCTAAGTCTTGCATGTTGAACGAGAAGAAAGCAGCATTTCTAAGCTGACAAAAAAAACTACTCAGCAATTAAGAGCTGCTTCACTTGTAAACTGCAGGCAAATTTGCTCAAGTTAAACAGATTTCCAAATACAAAACATAGATTTGATGTTGTTGGGTTTTTTTTTAAATCATATTCATATTTTGACTCTGATTGTTTCATGATTGTGTGGGCAAAGCTTTATCTATACTTTCTTATGGAGACAAACATCTGTGCGCTGGGGTTTTACATGCTGGATATGAGCTACATGATTATATCCCGAATATTCTACATATTGTAATAAACCATGTTGAAAATTAAATTCACATTTCTTGCTTTCTCATACGAGTTAAGACTTTGAGTTAGTCTCATTCTAAACTATTGTAGATACACCTGTTCAACTACTTGTTTGCATAAATTGTGTTATAACTAATGACATGGCAGCAATACAATGGAAAGGAAAGGGGATTGAAGTGACTTCAACTTTGAATAGTTGTTGCCAAACTGCTGATCTACGGGGGTTTTAATACAAGATCAACCCTTTGGTTTACAGAAAGAGGTCCATAGATGAGACAATTTTCAGTGAGAAGCTCTTGTGGGGGCAAAAAAAGCCTTGTTGATCTCAGAGGACAAAGATCAAACCGGCCTTGAGATGATAGAAAAGAAAAAAAAATAGTTGATTCTACACAGTCACCAGATTTCAGTCCAGTAGAGCACCTTTAGGATGTGGTTAACCACGATATTTGAGCCATGGACACATCATCTGACACATCTGCCACAGCTGCATGATGCTTTGATGTCAATATTGACCCAGAAAATGTTTCTGGGACCTTGCTGAATCTGTAACATGAAGGATGAAGGCAGTTCTGATGGCAAGAAATGAAGAGTCTATCCTGGTATCAAAATGTACCAAAAGTGGCCTTAGAGGACATACTTGGCCAAAATTGGTTTGACTAAAGCAGTACTCTCCTTTTTTCTAAGTGGCTTTTGTTAAAATCGGTAAGCTAAACCAACCTGTGGTTCTTGGAAGATGGGTCAAACACTGACAGATATATAGAAACTGTTTTAGCTGAAACCTTTAGACCTCCTACTGTACTACTGGACGTTCTGGTTCTTTGCGGGAGCGAGGCTGTTGAAATTTGTGAAGAGCTTCCATTATCTCCAGAGGAGTGAATGAGAGGAACACGTTGCATTTGCTCTCAGCTTTCTGGTGCAGAATGATAAACGATCCGACAGCCTTCACAATCGCAGGAAAAGCAACGCTGGCGAAAAATCCTGCTGCCGAGTCTGTAAAAGGCGTTGGCTGATTAATGACTGTATGTTGGACTAATAACTTCACTCAGTGTTTGTTTACTGTTACATAATTGCCTACATACAGCACTGACAGTGGCTGACAACTCCAAACCTGCTGAGACAATTAGAGTCCTCCTTTTGTTTGGCGTTTGTGTGTAAAGGGAGTCAGTTTCAGACCTCCGGTGTCTTAGATTGCAGCTGCCTAATTACATAAATAATATTCCAGAGTAATCTCCATCTCCCTGTTCGTATGGGAAGGGACTTTTTCAGGGAATAGAAAATTTAAAAACTAAAGACACGCTCCATAGAGGGAACATACTGTGCCTCCAGAAAATATCCACACGCCTTTCCATTTCCTTACACTATAATCTCATTCTAAAATAAATTTGAAGAAGTTTTTTCTCTCAGAGATCTACATAATGACAAAGCTAAAACATGTTTCAGACATATCTCCACATTTGTTAGCATTTTGTTTTCTAAATATAGTCAAATCCCTGACTTTATATTTTGTTGAACCACTATTGACAGCAAACTCAACCTCTGGTGTCCCTGCTTTTGTGTCTGTGAGCTTTGTTTTGGTATTTTCCCCATTTTCTTCTCTGTGGATCCTCTCAAATTCAGTCATCTTGAATGAGCAGAGTTGCTTTCACCCATTTAGAGGACGTTTCAGAGATGTTTAATTGAATTTGAGTAATCTCTGACTGGACCACCAAAGGAAATTCACAGACTGCTTTGAAGTCACTCCTTTCTTATTATGGCTCTGTTTATTGGGTCAACGTTAGGCTTAGAGATGTTGGACTGGATGGATGGGCAGAAACAGAGACATATAGACAGACAGACAGCTAAATAGATAGATTTTTAAACAATAAAAACCAGGGAACTTTTCTTGTAATCATCTTACCTAAGATTTGTTTTTGCCAAAATTCAAGCCAGGCACCATTAGCGTTCTGCCTGTGCACCCTGAAAAAACAAAGAACTGAGTTTCTTCTTCCAAGGGTGAAGAATAAAATGACATAAAACTGTCCTTGGTGGCCTTGTTTGGGAAGTGCTAGCAGCTTATTTTTCCAGCATGTTTTCGGGGCAGGAATTTTTTTTATGTATGGTGTCTGAGAAATGTGATTCTGGTGGGCTTATATTGGGAAAGGACGTTCAGAGACTTCTATAAATCAGAAACCTCAGTTCTTGCAAAGTATCACATGTCTTTGCCAAAAAGAACTATGTTCTTGTTCTGGCAGCCATGGAGGAGAGAAAACATTTGAATGTTTTTGCTGAGAATGTATTGGCCTTAATGGACCGTTCTGTTCTCGCTTTACTCAGTTTGGTCAGATCCCAGGAGGATCCTTGTGGTTCCAAACTTCAGTTTGTGAATAATGGTGACTCCTGCAAACCCTTTTTAGATTTGTTTCTTTCCCAAACATAATTTGGCCTCTGAATTCCCTTTATTGCTACGAGACCTTATATAGACTAGTGTGCTTCATTTCAAATCAGTTCATTCAATTGAATTTACAACATCTGGACTCCAGTCGAGATGCTGAAACATCTTAGGGCTGACCAGTGGAGATCAGATACACCTGGTTTTGAGTGTCAAAACAACAGGTCTCATCACTCATGTATCTTTTACATTTAAATCTTTGTATTGTTTAAAGATCAACAAAACTTGTGGTCATATTGTCATTATTCCCTGGTTATTGTAGAATTCTTAAAAAGAAAAAAAACCAACCATATTCAGAAGAGGAAAAGAAGTGTGAATACTTATTGCGCTGCACAAAGAGAATAAATATTAGTTTGGCATTACATTTTCATAGTGTTTACTGGCTGCGTTCTGCATGTTAAGAGTTAATAAAGCCGCGGTCCAGCTCTGTGCTTCAGCTGAGCACCTTCTCTCATGTCAGCTTTTACATAAATAAGAGCTTTTCCTCTCCATCATTCGCTCTCCTTCTCTTTCTCTTATGCACACCCACACAGAGCCTGTCAGAGGCACATGAGGATGGGTGGAGGAAGGAGAGAGGTGGGTGAAGCATGACACGTGAAAAAAGGAGCAGCGTTGCTCTTAACACTGAATCCGCAGCCCTTTATCTGTTGTTTTGCAGTATTTCTTGTTCTGTCCCTCTCTCACACAGAAACCATATGTTTCCAAGTGTTTTCCCTCTCTGAGGAATTCTAGCTATTGTGAATTTTTTTCTCCTCTCTTTTCTTTGAAAATTACATTATACTTGTGAATATCTGCCCTCTCCTGGCAAAGAGATTTTGAATAATCTCGTTTAATTTGTGTGTAAATGAAGGCTCCGCTAATTGGTCTGAATGGAAGGAGATGAAAGTGACGGGAAAAATATTAGGTTCAGTGACAATATGGGCTCTGTGAGCCGTTAAAAAAAAGGTTACAGCAGGTACATTATCCTTTGTTTAACCCTGTCCTTGTACATGCGAGGAGAAAAGCTCAGAAGAAAATTTCTCTCACCAGAGATGATGGCTAGAAATAAGAGCTATTACTTTCAGGTTTGTTTCTTTGCTTGTACTTTCGTGTTACATCAATAAAGTCGCACATTTCTGCAGATACTCGTGGATGGCTGTTGTTCAAGACTTTGCACACCAATCGGTTGCCATGGTAGCTCACAGGGGTATGTTTTTTTCTTCAGCTGACCCACAGTCAGATGGTTAGATGGCTGCTGCCTCACTAAGAACACTTCAGATGAGCTGTCTCCTCTTCCATGTACAAGTCACTGCACCTGACTGAAATTGCTTTCATCAGTGTCAGATATATGGAAACAAAATTGGATTTTTCTCAAATTGAATGCATCTTTAAGGGTATCAGGCACTTTTTGTAAAGTGGCCAAAAAGAGATTTCTTTTTTAATTTCTATTTTTAAAAATTAGAGGCTTTACTCAAACTGGTTCTTTCCTTTGTAAGTACAAAGTCAATTTTAAGTCACATAATTATGATGTATACTCAAGGTACTCAGGAACCTCAATTCTAGGTTATAACAAACATACTCACAGCCCTTCTTCTTTTTCAAATTTTATACAATTTCAAATTATTATATTTTTCATTAGATTTTATGATAGCCAAACACCCAGTAGTGCATAATTGTGAAATAAAAGGAACATGATAAATCATTTTTATGTAGGATGTTCTTGCATAAATCTGTCAATAATTGAGACACAAAAAGTAAACAAAAAGGTAAGATTGAATAAAACGCATAATATATGTGCAGTAGTAGAGCAATTCAAAAACAGTTTGTATGCTATTTATAAATTAAGAGGCGTAAGGGTTAGTGTTTATATGTATATTTGAGTATGTTTCATACACCTTTTAATATAGCGCCATTAATTTATGAGAGATGAGCCCTGAACTAACCCATTAAAACATTGATATTTGATCCCAACTTACTGTTCATTCTATAATAAAATGCATGTATAAAAGAAAAAGGCTCTAGTATCAGTTTCCTGACTTTTATGCTAATGTTACTGCGCAGGTAGGATATTTTAGGACCTTTAACAATCTATTTTTTCTGCAATCATCTTCTCCAATATGAGCCCTGTAGGCAACATTTATTAAAAAGATTATGTTTTTTAAGACGTCTAGTTTGTTTTAACTAGTTTGACAAACCACTAAACAGCTTTTTGATCTTGATATGATCAACAATGTTCTAGTTTTACAATATCCATCCATCCATCCATTTTCTTGCACCCTTGTCCCTTAATGGGGTCGGGAGTTGCTGGTGCCTATCTCCAGCTGGCGTTCCGGGCGAGAGGCGGGGTACGCCCTGGACAGGTCGCCAGTCTGTCGCAGGGCAACACAGAGACACACAGGACAAACAACCATGCACACACACAC
>CAEGAF010119833.1:0-30420 GCA_903067075.1 Micropoecilia bifurca
ACACACACACACACACACACACACACACACACACACACACACACACACACACACACACACACACACACACACGCACACACCTATCAGATGCAGCAAGAGGGACTTGTCAATTACATAGTCAAATTAGCTCTTTGCATGGTAGCATGCAGAAGATAGCAAGAAGCAACTTTCTAACAACCGGTAGAAGTTTTACATGATATCAGCTCGGAGTTGTAAGCAGCGGATAGTCGAGTCATCCGAAGGTTTAAACATTAAGCAGTTAGATAAAACTTTTTGTGTTATCTCACCTCAGTTTTTAGATTGGGAGACATTTTTTCTCAAACATTTGGAACTAAGCATGACAACATGTCAGGCGTAAATGTGGGCCTAAACAAATTAGAGTGGTTCAACTTCATCTGATTTGAAGACAAATGAAGACAGAAAACAGACTATTAAACAGGCGCAATGTTTTGCACGTTTACATTACGTAGAACCACGGAGTTTGATTAATTTTGTTGGGATTGTATGTAATAAAGCAACACCATTTGGTATGACTTTTTAAATACCCAAATAAGTGTTATTTATACTTCTGTTAAAGGGGAAGAACATCATTCTGAGAGATTCAGGGCAACTCTGGAGGAGCTGGGAAGATCCATAGCTTATGTGGGAAAATCTTTGGACAGAAAAGCTACTATGTGCACTCCATACATTTGGCCTTTATGGAAATGTGGAAAAAAGAAAACTGTTGTTGAAATAAAACCAAATTTGCCACAAACTGTGTTTTGTCTAATTGTTCTACTCAAAAGCTTCAATCTCCTGATAAAACCATTCATGAAGGGAGTCTAGTAAACTTTAAAATACAATCCATACTATGAACCAGAGAGGAGAGGGTTTTCTACCGCACAAACCAGGAAGCTGGTCAGAGTTGATTTGAAGACGTGTGAAGCTGAAAAAGGACAGTACTGGAGGAAAATCTATCTAAGACTCTAATCTGAGGTGAATGTTCAGCAAACGTTCAGCTTCTGGCAGCATCACAACCGTTAATGAAAGCTGCAACGGAAGATAAATTCATCTGTACGTTGTCTATACCGTTCGTCCTTGTGGGGTCGTTGGAGACCCAGGAATAGTTTATATGAACATGTCAAAGTGGCCTGATCCAGAGCTATACCGGTTGCCATGGATTGTAAACTGCTGCCCACAGATGCTCTTTAAATTGAAAATCACATACAATTTCCCTACTGCAATTCAGCACTACTTCAAATTGGCCTCATCCAATAAAATCCCAGTAGAATACTTTGACGTTTGTTGAGACGTGACAAAAAGTGGAAAAGTTGCCTTTTGCAAGTCAAAGCAGCCGTTCTGTCAGCATCAACCAGGACACGCTGATAACGCGGCCTTGAAAACCCATTATCTTACACATTTACGTGGCACAAACGAACACCGACAAACGTTATTCCTTGACAACAGCCACATACAAATGAAACATACTCTGAATAGAGAGGGGAGATGACACATGGCAGGTATGAGGCCACTCTCCAACTGGCTGTGTCATCTGTGTGTCTTAATAAGGAGAGGTGGATCACTGCGGCGCACAGACACCATCAAGAAAGGGAACACGGAGGAACATGGAACATAAACACCTGCCACAAAGGCAGCTCCTGTTTCTCATTATCCTCTAGCAGCAAAAAGAGAAACTTCAACATTACAAATCCCATTGGTCGAGTCACACTGGCCAGCATTTTGAAGGAAATAAGCCACACAGACACAGGTAACATCTTTTAAAAGCAGGATGGGAAGGAGAAAATCTGGGCCAGTCCTTGAAAGAAGCTTTCTCTTCTTTTAAATATTTGAATAAACAGCAGGGGGGGGGAACCTTGAGCGAAAGAGAAGTGAAGAAACTCTAACATTTGAGGGAAAGATGGGCAACTACAGGCTCTGAAATGAAAGATGATGCTTGAATCATAACAAAACAAGAAAGTGAAAAAAGGAAACATGAGCCATGTGTGGCGGTAGATTTCCACTAATTCATCTTCCTCTCTCCTGGTTTACTTTCTAGTTCTTTTTACTGAAAAGCATGAGGATTTCCATAAAAAGAAAACTATGTAAAGCAATTCAGTGAAGCAACGCCCAGCAGATAACTTTGGTATAAAACGGCATTTAAAACTGAAGACAAAAAGCCAAAACCCCGCCTGCAGGGAATTAATGAATTTCCCTGTCGCTCAGCTGTTAATGTCCTTACTGGATGGACGATAACTATCAACGGCACTCAGACTTCAACTAAGCTGCCCCCCAACCCTCCTCTCAACGCGGAGGTCAGAGGTCAGCACGCTGAGCCGGCCATTACGGTTCGCACTTCAAAGCGAAGCACTCCCGTAAATCCACTGGACTTCGGCGATGATACGCGCGAGAGTGGAAGAGTGACAGCAAACATGTGCGCCGATCAATAAAACACTCAGCAGTAAAGAGATGTAGCATGCGTGACTGCTGCTTTGTTCCACACACACAAACACACACACACGCGCACACACAAAAAGACTTTCTCACACACACACACATTAGTGTGAGTAAGGTGTGTTTGCGGTCGCACGTTTGCACCTGTGTGGAGTCAGACGCACCAAAAATAGACAGATGAATTTGACCCTGCGCCTTCCCAGAACAACAACAAACGCTAAGACATCCTTTCCATCTTCTACATGGCTTCATGCTCTAGCTGTCATCACTCTGATAGAAGTGCTGTAGGCTCCCACCTTTGTATTTCTCTCTGACATTTTCATAAGCTTGAATGAAGTCCTGCTCCTCAGCGTTGGGAGGCAGGTAGGCAGGTTCGTAGTACATAGCCATCGAGCCGTTTTCACCTCCTCCTTCTTCTTCTTCTTCTCCTCCTCTATCTTTCCCCTAGGCTGTGTTTTTTTCTCTTTTTTTGAATGGTGTGAGACAGTCTGTGCTGTCCTTTGCCTGCTCTCTCAGCTGAGTGAAACCTCCACAGCTCCCAACTTCACTCAGCTGCCCAACGCCACTCCCCCCTAAACGCAACCCCTCACTATGACCCCACCCTTCTCCTCTACACCCTCCCACTGCCTGAGTCAGAAGTACAAATAGAAATGCAAAGCCCCGCCTTTTAAAAATACACACGCAGGTGGCTCACTAACACACACTGGGTTCTGCTGGTACAGCACCGACACAGCTGCAGAGGAAGCGAGACAGCAGAACGCCGTGCGATGGCTGTTAGTCTGGGAATACGTTTAGATTAGATTAGACATAAGATCCAAAGCCTCAAATTTATTTGAAAACCATAGAAAAATGCTAATAATAACATTATTAAATACAAAAATAATAGAAAAAAATTACAAAATTGGGATTTTTATTTTTTCGGTTGTAGTTCATTTTGTAGCTCACTTTTACAGATGTGAAGAGTATAAAATGATACCTGGAGTATGCTTTTTGATAGGTGTCAAAGAGTTTCTGTTCATAACAATTAATTGTTTCTGATTTTAAATGCAGTTGACAATCATGAAAAAATTAAAAATAAAATAGCCCTGCTTGTGTTCTCATTAAACTAGGAAAATGGAGCACATTACTCCAGTTTTTAAGTCCTTCCACTGGCTTCCTGTAGCTCAGAAAATAGATATTAAAACACGTAATCGCTGAATGACTTAGCACAAAGAAAAAGAAAATAAACAAAGACTGTTGTGAGGATTTAAATAAAATCCTCACAACATGGAAGACCTATGTAAAGCACTTTGAAATGCCTTGCTGCTGAAATGTGCTATGCAAATAAAATTTGATTGATTGATTGATTGTTGTTGTATCAATCTTCCAGACTACTCAGGTTTTCTGGTTCTTGCCAGAACCAGAAGCAGCATTCAGTCTTTATGCTTTTCTAATCTGGAAAAAAACTTCGAGAAAACTGCAAAAATGTCTCAGCACTGAGCTCCATTAAATAAAGCTTAAAAACCCATCTATTTAGTATTGTCTTTGATTAATATTAAACATTGATCAATAAATTGGATGTATATTTGAGTGATGATTTTGATGGTGGTAACTGAGAGATGTTAGCTAGCCGGACGAACAACCTTTCTTAGCAGAACCCTTTATCAAAACAAAACAGTTCAAGAACTACTTCCTTTCTCACTTCAAAATAAGAGTCCTGAATATAGATTTGTGTTGCTAGGCTTAACACACAAACAAAATAAGACGCTGAGGGAAGTGTACATACTGTCCCCAAACAACCACAGTAGATTTGTACTAATTTGGGCCCCTTGAGCCACAAAGCTGACTCACAATCCATTTAAAGCCTTTAAACTCTAAAGCAATACAAAACGGAACAAGTTATTATGCATCTTAATACTCACTATTAACGTAAAGAATTTAAGGAATTTCTAAATCCTGTTTTCTAGCACCTAGGTGAGCTAGTTTTCCCGCTAATGTATTATGGTAACTCCATTTAGATTAGCAGTGTTAGAAAATGTTTTGGTCACCTTGTACATCTAGACAAGATCATGGCATTGAGATTTCAGGTCTGCCTAGAAAAAAAAACAAACAAAAAAAAACACCTCTACTGTACATATTAACAATTGCGATACATTCTTGTAAAAATATATTTATTATTGATATATATTATTGTTTGAACCACCTACTGGTGGTTAAGGCAATGGACCCAAATAATAAAATGTGGCATTATGTAAAACATTATATAGGTAAAAGTAGGTCTGAAAGAACTACAAAATACAGCTAACACTTTGGAGTTATCGACTAAAACGTTTTCTAGTTACAGGAAAAAATGTTGTTCAGGGACCGGAAGACTTATTAGAGCGATTCTATTTCATTTCAGGCCTCAGGTGTCGGAGAACATTCTTCCTGCGTGTGAGGCAGTAAAACTCTCCAGCTGGGTTCCTGTCTTAGTCATCCTCTGAAAAGAAAATCTAATGCCTGCTTCACCATTAATACGTTCATAGTCACATTCAGAGGAGATATGGGCCGTGACACCCACCACAGAGATCAAAGTTTGGGGCTACTACTGAATATTTAGCACAGGATTCAGCCTGTCAACTCAGTAAAAGACGGAAAACAAAGTCACAGTTGGAAAAAAAAAAACAAAAAACAAACAAATTAGCTCCAAACCAGATGCAAAATTAATACCAGCAGCATTAGACATGCCTAATAATATGATGATTACAAACAACAAATCGTCTGAGCTAACAGAGATATCCGGTGATGTCTTGTTAGGGGATTTTCTTGATGTTCTTGGCACAACAGAAGAGATCTGATGTAGGAAAAGGAAAATCTCTGCAAAGCTTCACTATCAGTCATTTCTTTGGCCAAGGCCAAAATGACATCAGTCAGGAGACCTTCCTGACTGGAAACACGATAAGTACTCTCTAAACTCCCTGTTAGTGCTGCAGCAGGAGCGTGAGCACCTCAGTATGTTCAGACTGAATCCAAAGGGAAAGTTCCCCACCGCATGCACAGGGGTTTGTCGTTTTCTGCAACATTTTTAGACTTCGCAGACCTTCTCCGTTTTGTTTATATTATAGAATTAAAGGCTATGCGTTTCCAGACTGTACTTACCGTTTAAATTTGTTTGCTGCTACAATTTAAAAACCACAAACTCCATATCTTACTGAAAACCTTATAATCATTTCTCACAGAAAAGTGTTAGTGACCACCGTGTATATACTTGTTGGCCACACACACAACTACGGTCAGCTGACTGGACGGACGCCCAGAAACATTTCTCGAGCAAGAAAGACAGATTTAATTGTTGGGGAAATATTTAAATTAGCAAAACCACTGACAGTTATTAATACATTCCAGAAATAATCTGCAGCAAAGTATCATTTAGTTGAGGGTAACCCTGTAAAAATAAGAACAAAACACAGTAATGGTGTGCAAACTAAAGTACCACCTCTTATTACTCTTATTAAAGGTGACACCATTTTAGAACTGAATTTGGAAAACCATGCTGTAAAGCAGCAGACTGCAGGCTAGCTAGCTGAGCCAAAAGCCAAACTAATTAACAAGTTGATAGACTCCCAAATAAGGACATGCTTATATGATATCAGATCTTAATATTGCTCATCTGTCTGATATTATATATATTTTACTACTGTTTTGCTACCTATGGGGGATAAAAATGATCGGAAACAGAAAGCAATAAGATAAAAATAAATATTGGTGGTTCATTTTGGCCCAGTTTTATTCATCAGATCGATACCAATATGTTAAAAAATACTGATACTGATGTTAGTGCTGACATATCATAAATCCCTAACTCCCAGTGCTACTTTATAATGTAGCATGATTTGAACATTAACTTTAATTGAAACCCACTACTGAGTAATAAAAAAAAGAAAAATTAAGTATAAATACACTTTAACATAAAAAGGAACATCCACTGCCTTTCTTTATTTTCTGTGTTAAATTAAATAAAGCAGCAGTCACATGTCTGACATTTTTGTTTTGCATCTCTGTATCGGCACCATGACACTGCAAAACTGTGGTATTTTGACCAGAGGTTATCGTAGCGTGATCCCATGCCTGCCTACACGAAGGAAGCCAAAGGCAAAGATACCATGTTCACTCTGTGACATTAAGACAGCAGCTGTCCTGACTAGTGAGAGTCAACTGCACGGAGTAAACCTTTAACACATCACATGCTGTAAACAGTCCCTGGCACAGGCTCCTACAAGATCACTTTCAATTTGAAGACACTTAACAATTTTAAAAGCCTTATTAAACCAGCGTCTGATGATCTTAAATGAAGGCATCCCTAAGCTGAGGCTGGTTTGTTTAGCTAAACTGACACGCTCTACGATCTGTGAATCAAGCTGAGCGAATTTAAAGTTCAGTAAAGTTGCAGAGAAGAGGAAGTGTGTTTTGCTTTCCACATCTCTCTCTCTCGACAAAACTCAACAGGTGCAGGTAGGGCTGCCAGTGGCACATGCATGCATTCTTTAAGCTACACACCCAAGCTTTGTCATTTAACAATCTGACACCGAGTTTGAGTCTCCCACTGCAGCATACAGTCAGCATGCGCTAACTCTTGTCAGACAAGTATTTAATGACGGCATTCCAGCCGCATTTGCAAATGTCACTTAGAGAGGACCTTAAGGAAGGAGCTGGAAACAACAAAACCAGAACACATTTCTGGTAAACAGCTACTTAAGGTTCAAAATAATCTATAAAATGTCTAAAAATGCTATGATAGACAATTTCTCAAAATAGACAACTGCATTTTAAAAAGAATACTTTCTTTCCAAGTTGTGCCTTGGATGGTACAACAGAGTCTTTTAAATGCACAATGTATTTTAATATATTTTACCTCTGGAGTACTTTTGTGTTAAAACATTTTGCAACATCGAGATTATTGACCGACTCTGGTCAGACAGTCCCTACTGGTTCCCTGTAAACTCTGATCCCATTTTCCCTGTTGTTTCCTTCAGCCGTGTCTCTTTTTGTTAGGTAATCTACTTGGACAAACTCACGAAACAAAAACAGCTACATTGTTACGATTATTTCACACCATTTAGTTGGACAGCAAGAAAAAAGTCTTTACAAATCTCAATGCATCCACGGAAATGGATCATGAAAGTATGTTTCTCCAGAACAGAGGGTGAAAACACAGAAATACGGAGATCTTTCATGCCGACTGACTGATAGTCCGCTTTTAGTCAAGGAACGAATGTCCTGCTCTGTCTCAGCTTATCCTCACGCGCTTTTTGAGAAACTAAAGTGGTTTATGCAGTTTTGATGTTCTTCAAACACATTACATAAGTTGTATGTGTGATTTAAAACCCCCAAGAACATTCACTGTACATCCAGCTGATAGATTACACTTTTTTAAACAACTTAAAGTACCTAAAAACTACAGTTGTACACAAGTGAAAAGTATTCAGATTGATCTCCTAACCAACCCGTGATCTATTCTCTGACTTTTCTCAACACCACTGCTGTCACATCTATAAAAAGTGTTTGAATGGTGCAATCGGGTGGTAATATTTTCCCCTGGACAGCCAAAGAAGGCGTGGAAGACCACAGCGAACACAGGCCTGGCTCCCTCTTCTGGATAACCCAAACAAAACCTGCCACCGATCCTTCAATCGGTCCAGATTCACCACACTGTGCCGTGACTCATTTCCTGAAAGCAAAACTTACAAGTGTCAGCATTCCATTTTATAGTTCCTCTCTTTCTTTCTTTTTAATTATGAAAGCTACAAAAGGACAAGTCTGTTAATTCGAAGCAATAAAGCAGTTCAGTCTGAAAGGCTTTCCCCAAAACGGCATGAAACCCATTGTCTGCTGAAATACAGCAGAGCTCAGTCAGAGGACACAGGCGGCTCACTGTGCAGCAAGTGCTATTTGAGAACAGGATGGAAAATGTGACATATTTTCCAGACACAGTGATGGTTTTTCAGAATGAATGTTGCTGGCCGACCTGCCTCTTCTAACATGAATCGCCACCTGCTGGACAAACATGTAAACTGCTACTTGAGAAAAGTCCATAAGCCAAATAGCCTAGTATCAGCAGAAAGGTGGATTTTTGTTCTTTTTTTTTTAATAATATGCTTTATTACAAAGGCTGTTTGTAGCGACGATTTGCTAAAGTATCCCACATTTTTTTTCTGACTTTACTGCATATTTTTTCTCAGAATTTGTCAAAAACATTGGGTTTAAGTGGCTGCAGCCTCAGCCTTATGTGATGTGAAGTTATAGTCTGCAATTGATATGGCGATTAAAAGTCACATCTTAGCACAAATATCGTAAAAAATTCCTTACAATTATTTCTAAATTGTCAACACAAAATCTGTGACTGTGACTGTAAAAAAAACAACCCTGGATGGAGTGATCAGTGTGAAAAGATGTTTAATATTATTTTAATTTAAGAAACACTGATTGAATGCTGAAACAAATAGCGGCTTATTGATACTTTAATAGTTTAATGGGTTTTATCAATAGATAACTGGCCCCTTTATGAACATTCAGATTTTTGATATGGTCCAAAAGGAAAATTAGTTTGACGTTCCAACCTTAAAGAAGAAACTTTTTTGTAGATTAATCTCAGGGCAAAACCAGCTGTTCTGTGAAGGCCTCAGAGGTTTGGAAGAAAAATTTAAAGCAGAGTTACGTTAGAAAACAGTATCCCAAGCTTTGAACAGCTCACAAAATTGGCTATAAAATGACATGATAGAAAAGTTTTATTGTCTTCGTGAAAGAGTCGTAAAAAGAAACCTATCATTGAAAGAAAGTCATGAGAAGTTCCATTTGCAGTTTCACGGGAGCCATGTGAAGGACGCAGAGGAAGTAAAAACAGGAGAAGAAGAAGCTTCTCTGGTCAAATGAGGCAAAAATGTAACATTTTAAGCTTCACAAAAAGGCAGAAAACTGATTAACATGAACACATCATCCCGACAGCGAACGGGAGAGCGTTTCTTAAACGAGGAGCTGATGGGCATATGCAGCTAACAACAAACCACCCTGGAAGAAAAACGTTAGAAAACTGCATGCTGGGTTGGAAGTTCAACTTTGAGCAGAGCAATACCTCTAAACAGAAACCTGGAGCTTCAATTGATCTATGCAAATTCCTCTGTTACAACATCCCAGTCAAAGTTCACGCCTCGAATTGGAAAATTTGAGTCAAGAGTTGAGATTGATGTTTACAGACACTCTTGTGTCCAAACTGACAGAGGGCTGAAAGTTTCTGTCTCTAGATGTGAGGAGTGTGGAAGTATTGCCTCGGAGGAGCTCAATACAAATGCACAACACACGTTCCTGAGTCTTGCGCATAAAACAGTCATTTCACTTCACAGTCACGATGAATAAAAACCGAGTAAAGGCTCATGTCCTCTTTCCTTCCCATCACGGTGCAGAATGACAACGCGGCGTGTCGCGGATGATCTTCATAATTTGCTGCCTAACATGCGGCACCCTGCGACGTCGTACCGCTGAAATATTCAGGGCTCCGTTCATAAGCGTGATTCGTGCCGCATACTGAAGGTGTGTGTGAGCGAGGGAGCGTCTGTGTGTGGCGTCCTCTCAGGATCAGATCATAGCCTGTTGGTCATGAATTATTGAGCAGTGCTCTGTGGAGACGTCTGCTGCCAGCCGTCTAACAGCCAATACCCGAGAAGACGCACCATGAAGTCTGCTCTTAGAAAATACAATTCAATTACGGAGACATAACTTACATCGACAGACACGTTGCATTGTGGGTAGGAACTCTGTAAGATTACGCCATGATGCTAATTTAGCGGGGAATCCTTCATAGATCCACTACAAAGCCTTTACAGTAAGCAGCAACCTACGTTCTTTGGCTTGACGTAACCAAGTTATTGTTTTTTTTTTCATTTTACTTTTTTAAATAAATGGTTGAGCTGATAAATAAATGTGTCATCCAGACCACAGAGGTATACAAGTACTTGTGATTGCATGAAATTACAATTTGTTTTGGCAAAACAGATGGTGGTGGCAGCTACTAAAGACAAATTCTTACATTGCAGTGAAAAAGTATTTTCAAGCTTCACAAAACTGCTTTGGGAAAGAAAAAGAAAAGAAAATGCCACCAGCAGACCCTGATCTTCAGCATCAGATTGAACTTGCCATCATGGACTCAAACGCGTTGTGAAATCTCCCATTACTTAGTCAGAATAAGAACTTGAGCCAGGAGTAAAAATGTCCAGAACACAAAAAAAGTCACAAAACATTCCTCAGCCAAACATGAAGGATGACCTTAGGCATTTTATCGTCCTACTGCACCGACCCCAAGGTCATTCGGTGAGCATAGTCTTCTGATGCTTTATCACTTTGTTGTGTTCTGACTTTTTGCTGAAATATCTAACCTCTTTGGTTTAGAAATATGTGGATTATTGCCAGTAATGTGAATTTATTTTACATTTTCGGTAAATATAAATGTCTCATGCTTCAAAAGGGCACGATTGAAAGTTTCATAGAAAGGAGAGATACGTTATTCCTAGACGTTTTCTCTGTCCTTTTCACAGTCGTCGTTAAAATAACCAGGTTCCAAACTCAATGCGTTTTACTAAAGTTCCTATTGAGCAATAAGGTTCCCTCCTATTTGCAGTAGTGATTTTCAATAGTTAATAATAACCCATGCAACTGCATTCCCAAACAAAGTTATTCAAAACCTAAACAGTGCACTTTGTTTTTCTACGTCTAAGTCAGCTGCCATATCAGTCACTGATTGTAACCTTTAATCAATTATCTGTCTGCTAAAGCAGAGAAAGAAGGAGTTTACTACTTTATAGAGAAATATATTCAGTTTGATGTCCAACATTTGACATTTAAATCTGCCTCTTCTGGCTTGAAAATAAAATAATGCCCCAGTTAGAAAATATTTTTAACCTACCAGAGATTAATTGACTTAGCCTCTTCTTTTGAAACAATGAAAGGGAGAAACAGCCAATGGGCTCCATGGTAACTCTGGTGGAGCAGCAGAGATTTACAGCTCAGGTGGGAGAAGGTGTTGACAGGACCACTGTAAGTCATGCCCTCCACGAATCTGCCCGTTTTGAAAGAGTGGCCAGATGAAAGGGATTCATGAAAGAAAGCCAGAAGAAGTAATCTTGCTATTTGCAATTGTGTGGGGAGCACAATAAACGCCAAACAAGATCATAATGCGGCTTTTGGCGTAAACACTGTACCATACATGTTCAAGTTAGATTTTAGACACAAAACCACATATATTTTAGCATTTTATATCCTTTGAAAATTGATGTTTTACAGCCTGTCTATTTATTTCTTCAATGATTTTTATTATTATTATTATTATTATTATTTCAAGTGAAATCAGATTTTAGTTTACCGGGTTTTCCTCAGTAAAGTGTCCTGAAGGGATAGGGATGGAGGCAAAAGTCTTGAGCAGCACAACAGTCCAAAATATACATCCAGAAACACAGCGGAATACTCATATGGAAGCATTTTATCACACACAAACTAATGAAGAAATATTTATCATTTCCCTACTGCCTATAAACCCAAATAAATCTCTAGCTGTACTGCAAAAAGAAAAATGAAAAAAAAAGAAAAAGCATGGAACGTTGAATGATTTTTATGTTGATATTCTCATTTGCGACTTTTGACGTTTTAAGAAGTCTACTATATTATTACCATAGAACAGAATGAAGAGTCTTTGACTTGCCACACAATAATCAGGATTAAAAATGCAACTTTAAGTCCATTTTGCAATCTGTGTCTGCATATATAATCATTTCTTAAATCGTTTTATGAGTCCAAGGTCTCTAGCACATTATGAATCTATAAGAAGTGCACTTCTTATTCCCTAAAGCTAATCTGCATATAGTGTTGCAGCAGCAGCAGCCAGCTGGTCAGTCAGCAGAGCCCTTAGAGAAGCTAAGCTCCTCCCACAGGGGGCTGACAGCCTGGCCTGCTGATGCTCACTGGAGACAAACTAAAGTAAATCACTTCTATGGCTTCTAAAGGTGTCAAAAAGTCCTTCAACTCTCTGAAAACAAACTGAATTGAACACGTCATCACATTCTTACACTTTTTAATGAATGTCGCCACTCGTTTCATTTGCCTGGCAACTCTAAGGACCAGACATGAGCGATATAAAACAATTAAGACCGACAACATCCACCTGCAAAGTGGAGTTGCCCTAAGCAGGAGCGATTCACGACAAAGAAATGAGTAGCAATGACATTGTAATGAGATTTACAACGTGGAATGCATTTACTTGTCAAGTGGTTGGTATATTAATAATACAGGTCTTGTTTAGAAGTGATGGCAGCTGTCGCATGTAATAAATGACCCAGGCTGCCTCTGTTTATTAAAACGATGTCACTGATTTATTGTTGCAGTCGCATCTTAAATGTGGCTCTCTGGCCAAGGAGTTTATAAATGGATGCAATGGATATAAATGGATCAGCCCCAAGTGATCAGAACATTCTAATAAAAGGAGCTGCAACCATCATGGGACGGGAAACAAATGATTTAGTCAAGTTCCTGAGCCATTTTCATCCATTGCTTTTCATTAAAAGGCATCTTAAAAACACAAATTATCCTTATTTCCACTAACTGTTTTCCTTCCCTTGATGTACACTCAATTTCGCCAGGCTAGCAAATGTTAAAACGAGGTTAATTGAACCAGGTTAATTGAACCTGGTTTAATTAACTGGGTTCAATTAACCAGGTTTCACGTGGTTAATGAAACTGTAAAGCCTTAACAACAGAAGCAGTTTTTTTTGTTTCAAATTATCCAGTAAAAAAAGTTAAAACTTTATCTGAATTTTATTTGTTTGTACTATATAGTTATAGTTTGTCTACAAACGGTTGCTGACAAACGACCTCAAGTGATTTTGCATTGGTTTAATTATGATTTGAATAAAATAAGAAAACAATAAATTAGAGGGGATAAACAAAAGCGTGAGCTACATGCAAAGAAATACAGTCAGCTAAAGAATCTATATGTGTGTGCTACAACTACTCACAAGCTAGCTTACCAGCTAATTTTCTCACAAGATAGTGTACCTGCTAAATTTCTCACAAGCTAGCTTACCAGCTAAATTTCTCACAAGCTAGCTTACCTGCTAAATTTCTCACAAGCTAGCTGACCAGCTAAAGTTTTCCATAAGCTAGCAGCTTATCTCTAGTTAAAACACATTTGTTTAACTGTCCTCCTACCTGCAATGCGAATTACAGCCCTCTCTGCTGGATCCAGGACCTCTCCTGAAGCCGACTTGGAGCGTTTGACCCTCTGGAGTTTGGACAGGTTCCAGGGCAGGGTGTCTCCAGGAGACGGGACGCTGGATTTCTCTTCAGAGGTTTCCTCCAACGGGGTTTGGTCCCTGCGCCTGTTCTTCCGAGCTGCCATCACCTACTGAATGAAAAGATTAAAGAACAGGGAGAAAGACCTGAATGTACTGAGGGGCACATACTGTATGGGGGGGAAAATTGTTGGATTTTCAGGGGTGGTTTTTTTTTAGCTTCAATAACTAGACACGGGCCAAGTTACAGTTATATAATCAGACTTCTTTCCAAAGGGTTCAAGAACTGCATCACATTTAAGTTGGGTATACTTTTCACAGGTTTTTTTTTTTAAGTGTTTTGTGACTAGAAAGTAAATGGGTTAACGGCAAACAAGAACCAAAGGCTGAAAGGAAAAGTGAGACATTACATTCATATTTTAGCCTAAGATAATGTCACGCACAAATATGTAGACTACCAGACGTTTACTATTTGAAAGCATCATTACTTCCTAACTTCAAATTCCTCAAGC
This sequence comes from Micropoecilia bifurca, assembly GCA_903067075.1. NCBI lineage: Eukaryota > Metazoa > Chordata > Actinopteri > Cyprinodontiformes > Poeciliidae > Micropoecilia > Micropoecilia bifurca. The sequence continues at coordinate 14,231 of CAEGAF010119833.1, forward strand.
AAGCTTCTGGCTAATTATTAATCATCAGGCTGATTGCCAGGAACCAAGGTGGTAAAGAAAAGAAAAGATCCTGCTGCAGCCATCCAGGATCTACAGCATGCTTCAGGCAACCGCAGCTTTTAAATGTTGGACAGTAGTCGCAAAGCAGAGCAAGATAAAACACAAAACACATGATTGCAGGGTGCTATAAAATGCGCCGACGCACAGTGCAGCTTTATGGAATATTATCAGTCACATGTGAAGATGACCTCGGGGAGAAAGACGACACGGCAAAGAGATAACAGCAGTATATGGATCTGCACCCGCTCATGCAAAGACCAGGTGTTTCTAAGAAACTTTTACGGAGTCATGAGCTCAAGTCCTCTTCAGTTCTGCTTTCGGATGCTTCCGACAGCATGTAGAAGGCAGAGTGTCTCAAATCCATATCAGTACACACACACAAATCACTACATAATGAAGAAACGCCCAAGTTTTTCAAAGTGCTCAGTCAGCTTTATATGAATGTTTCCTCAGGACCCATAAACCCTGCATTAGCGCCGTCAGCCAAAAAGGAAGTGATCTATGTCTTCACATTACATCGTCTCACATTATAAACCGGTGGCATGTTTCAAGTCGATCATTGAAAGCATGATGCATCATACTTAACATCTCAGGATGAACCGAGAAAATAAATATGGCGGAGACACGCTCACAGAGAGAGAGAGATAAACTTCGAACAAGGATCAGCCACTTTATGGTGAGTAATGGAAACGGGATGATACGCCTTGTCGCCGACGGTGTCGTCGCTTGCTAACGTTTTGTGGATGTGTGTTAAGACAACAAAATATAAAACATGAAGGTTTTCCAACTTTAATCAGAAAAATAACATTTTTGTTAGGTCTACACAGTTTCGTTGTCTCACATACAGCAGTTGGTACATTTCTGTGGCATTCACAAGAGTTAGTTGAAATACTGCATAACCACAAAGAGAGATTTATCATTAATATTTTCATTGCACAAGAAAAACAAGTTCTTTTTTTACTGCATTTGCTTTTGAAGTATTAATAAAGGAAGCAAGTTTGCTTACTTCAGATAACATTACCCTTTTATATAGAAAGTTACAACAAGCATGTTTAGCATTCACCGATCATCAAAAAAAGGTATAAAATCAGTATAACCCAGTGATATTTTAAATAATTCTATACTGATGTCCCATTGGACATTATGTAGTGCGATCACCTTTTCAAATCAAAGACTTCCATGTCCATTTAAGACCAAATACTGCTTGTCTGGGTTGCTCTTCTCATTTAAGGGTTAAAGCTTCCTCCAATAATCTGCAGCAGACCCATAACTGGATCATTATAACTGGATCAATCCATAATTAACCCAAAACTGGGTTTACATTTACAGTATTTTTATTTATGTTTTATTGTTTTGATTACACACAATTCTTGTGCTAACTGAATGTTTATTTTTGATATGTGCATATTGTTAGGAAACACCATTTCCCAAAACGTCCCATCATGTTACCCTCCAGCATTCCTACAGTTTTTGGTTGTTTCTGTATTGTGTTTTTTTTGGAAGACAAGAAGCATTGAGAGCCAGTCAAGCTGCTGCTGGGACGTTCATCCCGGGATCAGATGCCCATTTTTACCTGCTTTCCCAGATCCTGATGGCCCGATGCGCATCCAACAACCTCCTGAGCCAAAATTTAAAAAAACGCAACCTGCAAATGTGCCTCTGCAATTAAAAACACGCACTGCTGTCCCGAAAAAGTCCAATATTCCTTGAATGGCAAGCTTTAAAAAAAAAAAAGAAAGACCAAGTGAAATAGGTTCGCCCTCACCTTTCTGCGGAGCTGGATGAGAGCGTAAAAGCGGGTCAAACAGCCATAAATGCGCCGGTGTCGATCACTCCGGAGTCTATCAGTCTATCAGCGACACAAACTGAAGGCCGCTGCCCGTGACAGACAGACAGACAGGCAGACAGATGGCCGCATGGGTTTGCCGGTGTCAGGTGAAGCAGCCGCTCCTTTTAGGCAACGCAGCGCCGCTGGGGGGACGAGTCCGCAATCATCTGCGATGTTCCGCCTCCGCTCCGCTCAGACTGTCCTGCTCCGACACCATCACCTCCCCTCAATTCAAAGACTTGGGGGGGGGGGAGAGAAAGAAAAGAGACAGAGCAGAGGTGCTGCTACACGCAGCGTCTGCTTATGACTGCAGCAGAAAACAACAGGAAGCAGATCTGCGTCCTTTTCTCCAAAGGCGATCATGCTGCTGTTGGGGGGGCGCAGGAGGGAGGGGGGGGGGGGTTGTTTACCCATCGACCAGCAATTAACGGCGTGTCTCCACCAGCTGGGTCTGGTTGCTGCGGCGAAAAGCTGCATGACTCCCTGCTCGATTAGTCGGCCTGGCCGTCCCGGGCGGATGGAGCTTTTGTTGCGTCTATGGACCAATACAGGGAAACGATGTTTGGGGCTTCAGTGCTGTTAGAGTGAAGGTGGAGTGTCAGTCAGCCCGTCACTGAACTACAGCCAGAGGTCAGGATTGGATTGTCCAGCTAATCAATATGACACCGCAAAAACATCTGATGGGGATGTCAACAAAAATAATAGTCAACAAAGCATCTCTATTTTCTTTTGGCTTTTGTTTTCTTTTTGTAGTTTTTAGACTTTTAATTTGCCATTTTCCTACCCAGGTTATTTGGTTTACGGATTTCACAACAGTTGAAAAGAAACTCTGAAAAAAGCAAAAATATTAACAACAAAATGCATTAGCAGGCTATTGTAGGAGGCATGTCAACATTATTACTGATTTTTGACAGAATCCATACTACATACATATGGCTTCTTTATGAAAACATACTATGGTGAAGATTGTTGCATATAAGATCATAAAGAGAATTCCTAATGGGGAACCTTACATAAATGAGAATAATCTGGAACTGATACACCACACTGTAAGAATACAGGTTTGTTTCAGCAATTTAAGGTTAATAATAATAATGAATAATAATCATATTAATTTAAACAAATGCTGCAAGTGCTCTACACACAAAAATGAACATATTAAATGACACAAGAAAACACAAATTGTACATAAAATCAGTTAAAATTTATAAGTAAGACAATAATGAAGTAATACAAATACAAAACATATTCAAATGTTAAAGGCCTTGTTATAAAAGTAAGCTTCAACAAAAGATTTAATAGAAGACAATGTAAAGGTTTGTCTAACATTTAGATGAAGAGCATTCCACAAATTAGGAGCCTGACCATAAAAGCCCTTCCTCAAAAACGAGGAACACAGCTAAAGTCCGTTCAGTTCGTTTTAAGACATTTGGGCATAAGTTGAATACATGAACCACAGTGACATCTAGTGGTGAAAATTGGTAAGACTTAAGTGCCTTATTTCTTTCCATGTGGGACAGGATTAACACCGGCACCAAAACAAGATGTAAGTGACCCTATTGGTCACCCTATTGGTTCGATTTTTCCTAATTTATTTTTGCCTTAAAGTTACACATCAAACATTTTAGTGTATAAGTATTAAAGTATCTCCTGTTTTTTCTTGTTCCCTGACAGCCTGGAATCCCCTATCCGGCCTGTTCTGGTCAACGATCCCTGCTGTCAGAACTTGTCTGGATCCAGCCTCACCTTTCCATGTCAGGGACAACTCATTTATGCTCTCAGTGACAAATGTCTCACTCTTCCTTCACAACCAGATACAAAAAGCTTACGCAAGCACACATTCCTGGCAGAACACTGGACTGGATAGTCCTGGACTGGAGCAGAAACAGACAAATGAGTTTAAGCAACGTAACAGATGAGGCTCAAGTGGAAGTACAGTAGATTCAGCTGTAATTTTAATGTTTTGCATGCATTCAGGATAATGTTTCAGCTCTACTTTCCTTGTGGCTAATTTGTATCTCGATTTGCATTTGGTCATTTTGCATCCTTTTGAAGTCATGTCTGACTGACATGCTGTCTGTTTTTAGGACAGATGACCTTGTGAATCTCAAAGTTTATATCCACTATTTAGTTTATTTTGATGTAATGGACATTTGCTGGCTTTGTGTAATTTCCCCAAAAATATATTCATAGTCTTAACACACAGTTTCAGTCAACGTAACTTGACTTGAATCTGTCCAGTACTGATTGTGTTCAGAGGCAAAACAGAATTTTCACTGAAGTAGTCCAACACTGCCCTCTGGTGGAGTTTTAAAAGAACTGCTTAAAATGCTGCTCTCCTCAGGACTGAGTTCCAGGCAATTCGTGGGTTATTTGAACAATCCCACGTTTTATACATTGTCATTGAACCAGTTGGAAGGAAGGCTGTCTCATCCGCAAAGCCCTCAGACATAACATTTGCCACATCAATGAAGACGATCTTTTCCCTCGAGCTCTGCGTGGTTCTTCAGCCTTCCATTCAGCAACGGAAACACCGCTTTAACCACTAAGAGCTGCTTTTTCTTTTTCAAGGTATCAAGAAGATTCTTGTATTTTTTGTGTAATGGAAAGCGCATAGCTTCGGGGAGCAATCACACTAATAAAACCATTATAATGATTGGAAATTTGGAGCCTGCTCGCATAGATGTTAGGTTCGGTTTGTATGATTTACATTATCGGCAATCGGAAAGACTGAACGGCTCCTCCGCCGTGAGTCACTTTTGGAGAAGATGGCATCACAGGGGGAGATTGCTCAGACATGGCAAAACCTAGTCACATGTAAGGTATAGCTACCCATCCAAAACATTAAGTAACATATATATATATAACATTTACTTATTATCAACTGCTAAATGCGCTCGTTCTGACCACATGGCCACAGTAGAACGCTACAATAGCCAGAGGCGCACATAAACACATTCGGAACCCGCATACCAGTCCGTGCATCCACGTGTACACACAGTGCACTTATTCCACACCAACCGCTTTCATACGCGACGGCACACTCCTGCAACGCATTCCCCTCCAACTGCTGGTCGGAACCCAGACACCGCATGCCAGTGCACCTCGCTCTCTGAGCCGCAGGCCGCAAGTGGAGAAGAAGAAACAGATGGGTACCAGCTGTTTGGACTAGCGCCCTGCGTGTACCCAGCTACTGTATTTGCACCACACACACACACACACACACACGCACGCACGCACACATGAATGGACGCTAATCAAAGACATTTAGCTGCTCGTGGAGTATTTATTCACACAGCATTTGTTTGTGCTGTTGAACACGTTTGAAAACCTTGGCTCGGTTTGCACCGAAATCGGAGACTTCCTGTTTTGCCGTTCTGCTCCTAACGTTCGCAGAGCTGCACGTTCATGGCAATTATGCAGGAATTTTCAAAAGAAATACAACTCTGGGCGTATAGGTAAGGTACTCTCCGGTTGCTGTGATTGTGCATTTAGAAAGTGCTAGTAAAGAAAGGGAAGTGTATTGATGGTTTTGAAGAAGTGCACTGAACCACCAAACTTTTCCTAACTTTGTAACATCAATGATGTTGCTCAGTTTTGAAATCTCGAAGCAACTTGTGTTGACACTCTTAGGCATTTATATGACCTTTAGTGTGTGTGTTTGCTCACACTGCCTCAGAGTGATCTTAGATTAAAAGGAGCATGAATGACACTGTAAGATGGAAACAAGTTGGTTTTTATTAGTTGATCTATGTGAAAGAATTAAAAATAACTGGCATTAAACTAGTCGCTGACAAAAATTAAACTCTAATGATCAGCTTCAGTGATTTAAAAATGAGAATCGTACAAGAGGATCACTGGCCAAAATGGCTTCATCTACAATGTCGAAGTTGAAGAAACAACATTGGTTGGGAATACAATCCAATGACAGCACATATTTATGCTGCCCCGGCAATGAGTGAAAGGGACATTTCACTTTTCTTAGCTTAACGAGTCAGAGAGATTTGTGGAGAGGTTTTTGGATGTAATCTAGATACAGCGACTCCCGGACGCAACGGCTTGCTGAAAATAAAACTTCCAACTTTTCACAATCTATCAAGTTATAACCACAAACTACAATGATATGCACTGGGATTTTACATGACAGGCCGATACAAAGCAGTGTATATACGTGAGGTGAAAGACAAGTTTCAAAATGTTTTACAAAAAAAAAAGAATTTGAAAAGTGCATAAACTTACAATGGGCTCATTTTATTCTGCTGTGCCTAAATAAATTCACAGCAACACACTGCCTTCAGAGGTCACTTTCATAAAAGGTTTATACAGGGTCTGGTTATGAAATAATATTCCACACTTTGTAAGTACAGAGCACTGTTAAATCCATTATCTGGAGAAGAAAAGAGTGCTCCTCCTCTCTAAAAATAGTCCTTGCCAAAGTCTTTTTGTCCGGTTTGGATGTTTTCTCTGTCCATGTCGATACTCTGCTTCACAGACCAAAAACATACATGGGACATTTGCCATTAGTTATTGAGCCTGTCCAGGTGCAATCCACCTCTCATCCAGTGACAGCTGGGGAAAAGGGAACCAGCAAGCCGGAAAGGATCATTGTAGACAACAGTTGGGTGTTAGAAAGGCCCATTCAAAGTCCAGACCTTCATTAATCCAATTGTAAATCCGTGGCAACACATGAAAACTGATGTTCTATGATGATGTTGGTTTATCACATAAAATAACAAAGTTTTCGGTTGCAAAATCAGAAAATGAGAAGATAGTTTCGACTAACTGTGTGTTCAAACAGACAGTGGTGTATTTGTTTATGATCTAGAAAACAGTAAAGTTCTTCTTTAAAGTTTTTATTGAAACAATTTCCACTTTATAACTTTCTTCCCCTCTTTTCCCTCGATGTCAGCTTTCCACAGTGATACCTGTTGTTCACAGATCCATTTTTCTTCTGTTTTTTTGTTTGTTTTATTTGCATTTTCCATACAAAAGCAGCTACTTCACAATCTGACCCCAGCTACCACATTCATCTGATACACATAAACCTGTGACTCTTGCACAAACTGTGACTGGTTACACAAACCAAAATTCCCTTTCAGCTTCCTGAGATGCAACCTTCCTCTGACCCAATGGCATCAGTAACCGCCAGCAACTTTCTTGCTTTCATTACACTAACTTTGAGCAGAACGTGTCTCGTTCAATAAAAAAATAGCAGCATTACTTGAAATACGGCGAAGTTACAGAATAGCTCATTTCAGTCTGAAGGTGCTGTGACAGACGAGCCACTACAAACGGGACATTAAAACATCACAGAGCGCAACGATCTGCACAACTGGAGAAAAAAGAAAGCTATCAAATAAAATAGAAATAAAGAAAAATTATAAATGGAAATGATATAGTGAGTACAGTTGGCCACGCTTGTCTTTTAATTTCCAGCTTCGGGCACTGATGTGTTCTGGCCAGTGTGGGTTTAGAGGGCAGACCAACAGGATGTCTTTAATGAACCACAGCGCATTTGAACTGTCGCGTCTCGCGACGCGCACAGTACCCGGCACGAAGAGGAAAACCCAGATAAACATGGTAAAAAATAACAAATATGTGTCAAAACCAGAAAATGTAGCCTCTTGGACACAAAAATGGAGGCGACCAACTGCCGTCCTCTGGGTTTTAGGGGACTGAGACAGCCCTCCTCTGGTTGGCCCTTATCATCATATATAGCTGTTATAGCTGTTTATCACCACACACTCTTGTGTTCTGGGACTGCCTGTGTATGATTTATGGTGGCTGGTGCCTGAGTTTCCCCGCTACGCCCACCAGATGGTGTTGCCGGTGTATGGTATAACTGCGGCAGATGTGGTGCCTGCCATTGTGGCAGCAACAAAGAAAGAAAGGAAGAAAGAAAGAAAAAACAAGCTCACATCATTTTCACAATAACTGTAGCCTGTGGTGATGGTTCAGTAACTGGGAGTGTTGATATGCTGCATATTGTTTCAATTACTCCCAAAATGTTGTTCCAGCCAGTGCCTAGGAAAATGCTCAAAATACTCCATGTTTGATCTTGTGGGTAGTTGTGAAACTGGAAATGAATGGTGATTAACTATAATGATGACCGTGGTGGTGAAACATTTTGTGCCACAGGTTGTTTGACTGTGTGAACTGTCTACGTATGCTAGATCTACAAGCTAGAAACCCCTTAAGGATTTCTTTTGGGGGGAATGGGGAGGAGGTAGACTCGACAAATGTTGCGTTCTTTCAGGAAACCTATTCCACACTTTGTCAAACGGCAGCATGTCATAAACTAAGCTTTAAAAGTGGATCCCAGGTTTAGATTTCTTTTGTTTTACCTCACTACCCGTTGTTTAGCTCTAGCTCGACTGTTTGTCAATGATGTTAGAGTGTGTGTGTTGCACTGAAGGCCTCCCAATCTTGACAGAGGAAGAGGGATATGGCCGTGATTAAAGTAGGCACTAAAGCAAAGGTGGTAATTGGGATCATAAACACTTGCAGTTCCATTCACCCCTCTAATGAAGCGTTTGTGTGTTTTTCCAAGCAACCGCCGTGTCAGACGGGCAAAGCATCCATGCCGAGCCAGACTCAAGTGTTTAGCCATCTTGAAAATATTTTGATCCGAAGAGGAAAGATGTCAGCAAAACATAATTTCCCCGTATGCAGCGTATACCAAAAGTTGTGACTAGATTCCTGTCGTCTCCAAAAAGGGAAGGAAAGAAAAAAAGTTAAATGAATTCATGTTTTTCTTCCACACAGTTGTAGAAATATTACAACCCAAGTGTGACAGCTGGAAGCAGTCAATCTCAACTAGTGGGCCTCTAAAAGTAATTGGATGTAAAGAAATACCTCATTTTTTTTGCTTAATGCACACATACAGGGCTTTCCAGAAGTATTCATACCCCTTAAACGTTTTCACATTGTGTTTTTTTACACTAACTTCTGTGGGATTTATTGGGATTTTTATGTGACAGACCAACAAGAAGCAATGCATAGTTGGGGGAGAGGATGGAAAATGAGGCATGGTTTTTAAAAATGTTGCAGTTAAGATTTTTTTTAATGCATACATGGCATTGGTATTCAGCCCCTGTAAGTCAAACCACACTTTGTCACAATTGCAAGTCTCCCGTGACGCAGTATGTTTCCACATAGTGTAGAGACTTACGTTTTTGCCCATCATTCACAAAATAACTCATATCAATAAGATTCAAGATGCTTACACGGCACTTTTTTCCCCATGTATTGGCACCAATTATAATTTGAATTTAAGTGCGGAACTTGACTAGGTAATTCTATCACACAATTAGGGTTTGACCTACGCACAACACCAGGCTCAGTGGGGTAATGAGTCAGCAGTTCATGCACATTTTGAGGACAGAGGACATTGTTTTGAAGACAGCGATGTGCACATTTTGGACAGGGAAAAGTGGAAAAGGCCATGAAAAACTTAATCGCTAAAACAGAGAAGGCAGGCTGGGGTTTCATCAACACCTTGTGGGTTCTGATCGAACCGGGGCAGCTCTACAATCACTCAACCTTGAGACATGTGACGATAACAGCTCACATGCTGGTTTCACTAAGGCATTTCACAAGCAAGAACAACCAAAACACTGAATCAAACGAAGAGTTATGCCAGTGACTCCTAGAACCTTTCATTACCGGACATAAGTGCCGTTCGGTAAGTAAAGAGGTTTTCGGAAGAGCAGCGAAACATGTTCAAGAAGTAAGAGAGCAAGAAATCCAGAAGCCTATAAACACTCAGGCCTGAGCTGCCAGCTGCATATCTTGAACACAACAGGCATCCACTGAGGCCTCAAGTTATATTACAGTTAACTGTGATTAATAATCAAACCGTGTAATAATCTTATTTCCTCAAGAAAAACATACCTGGATTGCTGCCTTGATTCTTTCATGCACGTTTGAGAAATCCTTTAATCTCCCATGGCAACAATTCAGCTTAGCAAAACGCCTGGGTGGGCCTAGCCCCGCCTTTAAGGGTGTAGCTCCTCCTTAGACCTCCAGATTCCAAGTTTCAGAAACTGGACCAAATCATATGGATTATAGCATGATGACATAAAACCAAACTGCGACTCCATTTTCACACAGACCCGGGTTGGTTTGGATGTGTTTTTTTTTGTTCTTAATAAATAAAAATATCATTTTAAAACTCATTTCTATATTTACGCAGGTTACCTATGACTGATTTAAAATTGAGTTTGACAACTGGAAACATTCAGGTGTGGCAAAAGCAATAACAACAACAGTAACTGTTTTCTTTGTCCCTATCTGCGTGTTTGTGTCTGTCCTCAACCGGTTGTGTGTGCATATTATTTTAAAAAATAAAATTACAATACACAGAAGGAAAAAGCTATCACCAGATGCAGACTTGTTTTACTGTCCAGGGCCTGCCAGACTCTCCACACACCCTGGTGGCGGCTGCCGTACTGCACGGAGCCAGACAGTAGAGATATAAAACCCAAAGCAACTGACAGCTCATAATCGTAAATTTCAGAACGGAATTTTCACTATTGCTTTTCTCATCAGGGTAAAGGTGTTTTTTTTTTTTTTTTTTTTTTGCTGGTAAAGCATGAAAAAAGAAAAAGTCTCAGGGTGTTGGATGAGGACATTAAACTCAGAGATGTTTGGCTGAACTGGTTGCGGTTTATCAGTGTTTTAATGAGACGTGTCCTCTGTCTGCAGCATCAGAGGATGCAAGATGTGAGTGAGCCCAAGACATACAAGGCCGCTCATCAGCTCGGGATGTATTTTCTCTGCTTTGACAGATGTTTTGTTATGACTGGACGTGTATAACTAAATATTAGGCTTTCCCTCCTGGCTGCTTAGGTCGAGGTCGGTTTCACATTCTTCTTCTTCTTTCACTTCAAAAAGGCAACATATATCTATCAGGGCCATCTGCATTTTCCAGCCTCGCTTTTAAACGTGACTCCTTTCGACTTTGCAACCGGCACGAGGGTCCGCTAATTTAACACCGTCCTTTGAAGAAGTGGACCTGGTTGGAAGCTGACCCAGCCAGCGAAGTCCCGCTTCTCCCCTTCGAGTACAAATGCAGCGTGGCATGTTTGACATAGCAAACGCAAGGAATAACACAGGTTGTCAGGTAAGAAGGAGCCAGGCTGCAGCAAAGCTAGGGCAATCAGGGAGGGGGAAAAAAAAAACTCAGTCCTGCGCGAGGCATGACTTCAATAAAATACCTCCAGTCCCACTTTTAAAAGCATTAGTCCAGGCCAAATTAAAAAGCGGAGTGCAATTAAAAGAAATCACTTTGTAAATGTTAGCATGTGGAAGTTTTCCTTTTCCCTTTCCCCCCCACCCTACACGCCTCCCTCTTCCTCCTAGCCGAACAAAGAGTCCCCCTGAGGCAGAGCTGTGCAGCTGCTGAATATTACAACATCCATGTGTTTTAAATAAGACCCCATTATAATCAAAATCATAAAAAAGCTAATGTGGCTCTCTTAAACATTTAAATGTAGCAAATCTTCGGTTATGGCCTTTGTGAGCATATCGGACGGCGTTTTGTTAAAGAAATATTTAGGAGATTTTGACTTAATTAAAAGAAAAAGAAACAGTTTCTTCCTTCTGCAAACTTAATATAATTAGAAGGAGTAGTAGAAGATTGTTGCATTTTATTTTTTACAGACATTAGCATTTTGACTGAATAAAGTGTGGTTACACAGTGGACTATAACCACACGTCAAAACCGCAATTCAGAATGCATTTTCTTGTAAACATTATTTAATTTATTCAAAGGGAGATAGCCTAAAAATTAAAAAATGAACAAAAGTTTGAAGTCGCCCAGATATGCAAATTAAATTTTGGATCATGGACAGTTAACGCCTGGTTCACAAGGCAAGATATTAAAATTGTTGGTTGAGTTTTGAAAAAAGAGCAGCGATTGACGTCAGTACATGACAATAAAAGAATTTAAAAAAATTAAAAGTTTTGGTCCCACAGTTGCAAAGTCAACACATCACATGAACAGATTTCACTCACCAACATTCAAATGTCAGACATTAAATCTCTCAAAAACTCTTGAGATCACAACGTTGAGTTCAGAGCAAACCAACATGGCTGACAAGCGAAGGTGATAGTTTGCAGACTAAGAGAAAAAAACAACACAAAACCTTTTTCCGTAGTTTTTTTCTGGTCTTTCTTGTGTGCGATGGCGATTGTTTGGTCTTTCCCTTCAGTGTTTCCGTCATGTCTATTTCTGATTAGCAACAAGTCGCATTCAACAGTTCTTTGTCCTGATAAAGAGCTAAGACAATCCAATCTGTTCAGTATTCCTGATTTCAGTCTGGAGTGGACCATGTCACTCTTAATACTCCACGCACAGCAGGAAAATATCTTAACATTATCTTTAGAGCCATCTCTTTATTGGAGCGCCTGTAAGATTGTCGGAATGGAAAAAAATTGGTGAAAAATTGTCATACCTATCTTCCCTTGTGAACCATGCTTTAGTTTTCATTAGCAAAGATAGTTTATATAACACTATGGTTTCCAAATGTGTTGTTTTCATCAGAAAAACTGGGATTGGTTAAAATGTTGGGGTGAGGAAGAGGCAAAACTTGATTTAGTTTTGCTTAACTTGCCCTTTTGGGCAGACATTTTAACTTACACTTAATATGTTTGGTACTTTTATAAGAAAATATGTTTGAAAGTGTTTGAAAGGTCATATATGTCTGTCAATGTCAATTTCAGAGGGAGTCGATTTTACATCATGACATATTTTAAGAAAAATAAGAACAGAAATATGAACATCGTCATGGACGACCACCTCACCTGATGCTGCTCAAGGTTTAAAACTTTGCTTGAAACGACCCTCCATGTTTGAACAGCGGCGATCTGTGCAAACCTCAAATCTTTGTTTGACATAAAGTTAAAAATGACAGATTCTCTTTAAGAAAAGAATTCCATAGCCAGTGGTGAAAAATTTGGCGTTTCAAAGAACTCACACTCTTTTAAAAATAAAAGTCTTGCTTTTTCAAGCTTTATTTACTACCAAGGCAGGTTCCAAGTTTCTAATAGGCTTTAAGGTCTAGTGTGCTGGTCCCAAACCAGGTAGGAAATGTATTTATTAGGGTGTGAGGCAGAACACACTAAGTGGAAGGCCTCATAGAAAGTGCTCCCCTGTCCTCCCCTTCCTCTCTCCTCAGGTATGTGTTGTGGTCCTTGGAAAAGCTTAAGTCGCTGAGCTCAAAGAAATTTACATCTAGGGAAGTTAAAACTGGCAGTGTTGACGAAGCAATCCGTCTTCTACGTCGTACGAGAGTCAAGGGAGCCATCGCCCAGCTCAGCTGATGCAAGTAGGAGAAGACGTTTAATGTGGGATAGTAGCTGGAAGATGTCGCTTCGACGTTTTGCGGCGTTCTCGGGAAAGCAGTTAGAAACAACATAAAAGGTCATAATAATGTCATGAAAAATAAGCTAAGCCTCGATCGTGAGATGTCTACAGATGTAAGGCGGAGGAGGGGGAGGCGAGAGGTTCATTTATAAGAAACCAGAGATAGATTCTGTGGGTCTGCTGAGGTCTGCAGTAACTACACTTCACTTAGAAGTAGCTGAGGTCGTTGTCTTACTCCAGGACACATGAGTTTCCATGGGAGGAATGAAGACGTCTGGCCAAATCCACTTTTCCCCCCTTATTAAAACGGATATTTCCGAGCTGTCAATCGGTGACGTCTGGGCCTGCAAAGACTCCGGCTTCCATTCACTATCTCCTCCACCAGCCACAGCGTAGCCGGTTCCACGTTCAGGGGGAACCAAGTGGGGTTTGGAGTGAGGGGTGGGAGGGGGAGGGGGGGGTCAGGGGTGCTTGTTGGGTGGAATGGGGCTCCAAGCCAGCACGAAGTTGGCAAAGCGCTTGCTTTTGCGGCGCACGCTAATTTACTGAGACTCAACACTGTTTCAGGTCCGCGGTGCAATTCCCACGTTCCAGCTGAGAAAATATATCATTAGTCCCTCATCGTGTAATGCTTGCCACGTTACGTTATAAAAACCGGGGTGTAAAAAAAAAAAAAAAGACGACATGGATAAAACAGAAGCAATTTCCAGGGTGCCTCATTTCGAGCGGCTGCACGGAATATGTAGTGGGCGTTGAGAATCTTGCAAAAAAAAAAAGAAAGGGGGGGAGACAAGATGCGGTGCTGAAAAGGCCATTTTGCTTACTAAATGCTCCTGGGTGGCTGGAAGACTAAGCATTTCCACTGCGAATGCCTCCAATAATGTATTACAGCCATATGAGCGGAGAGCTTTACAAGCTTTCCTTGAAAGTTATATGGATTAATTAACTTTCCAGGGAAATTAAGATTCCATGCTGATTACAGTCTTGGTAATTTTATGGAGATCTGCATGAAAGATGGGTTATTCACAAGTACATTCACAGCCTCGCTGATGTTTACTTTCTGCAATAAGTCTTGACGGAACGAGAAAAAATAAACTGTTTCGGGCCGAAGTGACTTCACAGAGATGGCTGATATTCGCGACTCCCTGAGAGCGACATCTGTTGCTATGTCATTAGGCGCAGAGAGGAGAGGAGGGGGGTGGGGGGGGAACGGGACCGAGGAGCCTTTTTTTGGCAAGGGGACCGCAGTTTTCTCGGTTTTTCACTTCACAAACATTTTTACAGGCGTGACAGGCTGCGACCAAGCAGGCCGCAACAGACAGCCCTGTTACCTCAATACAACCAACCCCACAGGGCCACACGAGACGGCTAAATATACCGCCTCCCAGGAAGCAGCCGGGGGCCAACTGTTGAGTCTGTGACCGGCTTCACCTTGTGATTTAATTAACAAAACGCGGGAGTTTGGCTGAAGCAAATTAGAGGCCACTGGGAGCGCTGTGATTGGATGTTTCGTAGCGCGTTCCATGAGTCGCGGTGTTGACGCAAAATGTCAGTCCATCATTTATCAATATGCACTCACTTGCCACTTTTTCTGGCTTCCTGTAAAATGGGTTTGACGTTCCATAGAGAGCTTGGTAGACACAGACACCTGCTGAAGTTTTATTGGATTGTGGATCGAGTTGCTCTATAGGATTAAGATCAGGTGTTCTTTTAGGCCACTTCAACAGATTTTGAATCAACAGTGAATCCTGTTTCATGGCATGCTGTCCTGCAGAAAGTATCCAACATAAAATGGATGAGCTGTAGTCACAAGCTGCATTTCCATTGCAAATGTGTTCAAGTCTTTGTCTTTATTGTGCTGAGGATGAAACAACACAATTTCACACTGTGTTTCCATAAGGATCCAAAAAATGATATTAAAATTGCCTGTGAATATGCTTGTTCACGTGGCAAGTCCTTAAAAATCTTGGCATCTTTGGATTTAAAGTTACATGAGCTATATTTGTCATTCAACCATAGCGCCAGCGCTCATCATTTATCAGCCATCGGGTTGGAGCAACAAGCCTCTTATACTTTGGAGCAGCTGTGCATGTAGCATTTTGAGAGAAACTTTGGTTGCCGATTTTACAGAAAAGTTGCACTTTTATCACCTGATCCTGCTTTTATTTTCACCACGGCTTCACGTCTAACTTCTTTGCTCCTTTGTCTTTGTGATGCTGCTTATTCACTAATGTTCTCTTAAACACGGTGATAACGGGATGCCGTGGTATTGCAGGGGTTGCAATACCACAGCATGGCGATTCCCGAGCTCGATTCCCAGCCTGGTGACCTTTGCCGCATGCCTTCTCCTACTCTCATTGTCCACTTTGCTGTCAATTCACTATTGAATAAAGGCCAATAAAACTTAAAATAAAAAAGGTGATAATTTGTGAAGTGGAAGGAAAATTTTATGTGGTTTGTTTTTTAAGTAAACAGTGAGCTAAAAATGCATGGCAACCTTTTTTGTTAAAAAATAAAACAAACCACATACCATTTTCCTTCCACTTCACAACTATCCACCACTTTTTTGTTGATCTGTCACAACAACAACAAAATCCCAATAAAACACATTGTAGTTTGGGTTCAAAAGCCACATATCTTTTTGCGAGCTACTGTACACCCAGTTTTATTCTTAATGAAGAGCGTACAATGTCATTCATGTGGCAACGCTTTGACTCGGCCGACACCCAGAGGCAAATGTGCCCAACACTCTTTCTGAGCCCCCAGTCTTCTTTCTGTAGCGTCTGGAAAGCCACATCTATCACTGGAGCGCTGACTGGGAGAGCCCATTAAAACCTACAGCCCAACGAGGACTCACTGTGTTTGTGTGTGTGTTTGTGTGTGTGTGTGTGTGTGTGTGTGTGTGTGTGTGTGTGTGTGTGTGTGTGTGTGTGT
>CAEGAF010119844.1:0-19925 GCA_903067075.1 Micropoecilia bifurca
CGCAGGCTCGTTTAACGGCTGAGGTGGCAGCGTTTGCCTTCGTAGCACGGGGCGCTGCACACAGATTGGAAACACACACACACACACACACACACACACACACACACACACACACACACATCACTCCTTCCTTCCTCACTCAAAAATTAAAGGTCACCAATACTTCTTCTTCCCCCCTCCTGGTCTTTCCCCTGGCCCGGCTCTTTTCTTCTTTCGTACGTTCCTGTCCTCTTATCCCCCGGCTCAGAGACATCTGCTCAAGTTATCACATAAAAAACACTCTTCCCAAGTTAAATCGTGACATTTGGACCAACATCACATATCTGAGGTTAGTCCACGACTCGACAAACAACTCGATGTCGTTGAACGCTCCGGAGACCCAAGGCACATTTTTTCAGATGGTGACACCGAAACAAGTTTAACAATAAAAGGGCTTTTGACTATGCCACAAATCTAAAGCTTTGTCACTATTGCCTCCATGTAAAATTGTCACTTATGTTCACAGACAAAATGCAACATATTTATAGGTATTCAGTAAAAGAAAAAAAAAAACTATAACTGGGGACTTTATGGTAAATGTTAAAGTCTAGTAGCAAAAGCTGTTAGCGCTGCTGCCTCCCAGCAAGGATTAATCTATTATTTTCCAGTATATAATGGTTATAGAATAGCACAACAACACACTAAAGCCTAATTCATACCTCTTAGTCCACTTTACTGTCCACCTAAGTTATAAGTTTTGTCAACGCAACCTGCCCACTTAGGATTGCTAATGTGTGTCTGTGTGAAACTCAGATGTTTGAAATTGCATTTGATTTTTGCGCCAATAGAAACAATAATCCTCCAAGTCAAAGGGGGGCATTAAGGATACAGCAGACGAAGAAAATGAAAGGGTTAGATCACGAGAACAAGACAAAAAACCCTGCAATAATAATAAAAAAACATGTTTTAAACAAATACAGAGGAGATTTCTACTGTTTTCCGCAAATCAGTTTCTTTACAGACAGTTAATGAAGAGGCCTGTTCAACACTTAATATCACTGGAAAGTTCACTTGTTCCAGTAACTCCATTCATTAAGTGAAACACCATCATGCAGTTTAACTACACTGATGTTTTTTTAACCCTTCATTTCTGCTGTCAGTTTACAGCTAATGAAGACAAATCTTACACCAGAACAATAAAATGCAGTGAAGGTTGTTTTTAAATGGTGCTTTAAATTTGCAAAAGGAGCCTCATCAGATTGAATATTATAAATTATTGAATACAGCTGTATATCTGAGGAGTGCAACGGTTTATAGTATTAAAGGAACACTGGCTAGTTGGCGGCTAGTGTCCACAGAGAGGAATGTCAACACCTCAGTCAATCAATTACTCAATCAGTCAATCAATGGCTCATTACCAGGACTTTTGCCAAACTCAGATTAACACTACATCCTGTTTTAATCATTCATAAAATCAATATTGACAGATTTTTGTCTATTTTTGTTTGCTCTACTAATGAGTTTTTACATGTAAAATGAAGTATTTAGTATTTATACTTTGTAATATTCAAAACAGTAGCAACATGGTCTGTGCTTTTATTATTCAAGGTTAATGTGTTAAATCAGGTGAAATTTGTCAGATGAATTCATAACCTAAAGTCACTCAGAGGATGCAGGGAACATCTATTTCAATCAGACTTAAAAAAAATTATAAAAATACATGTAAATAACATGTTTTACGTGTCTTTTGCTTTTTGAATGATTCTTAGGTCAGACTACGGCGAATGCTAACTATAACTCCTCTGAAAAACCAGCGGGCAGTGAATTTTAAACCGAATTGAGGAGCAGCCAGAGCAAAACGAAAACACGGAAGATGTTCAGAAAACTTTTTATAGCGCTGTAAATCAGAGCGCGAGCTGACAGAGGGCCATGGCAAAGAGAGGAGCCTTGCTGCAGAGCCATCTGCTTCTTCAGCACCAAGGACAGCGCCGCAGATTTATCTATAGACTGCACAGTCTGGGCCGGCTGCTGATACGTCAGGGTCATTGGCAGGAGCTGGATTATAACATGCACAAACACCAGTCAGATGGAGGTCAGGCAGACCAAACAACCCCCCACCCTGGAAATATCTCTGCTGAGAGGTGACAGAAAAGAGGAGGAGGGGGAGGCAGTGTTTTGGTATTTAGCGTCTTCCATAAATGCTCATATATTTTTAACTTTTTAACATTTTGTTATTGTATTGGGATTTTTTGTTGTTGTGACTAAAGTAGCACATGATTATGAGGTGAAGAACTTATATGAAAGTAATACATTTTGAGCAAAACTGATCTAAAATGCTACATTAATACTTTGTAAAAAAAAAACAACAAACAAACAAAAAACCATTTTGCTTCAATTACAGCAAAGAACTGACATTTATGGCCATTTATTTTAAAAAGCTCCACAGATGGGCTAACAGTAGGTCTGGACTTTGACTGGGCCACCCAAATATGCCACGTCTGATCAAGTGTCACCAGCTTCTGTGCTGGTGCTCAACAAAATCAGACCCAGAGCATGATGCTGCCAATACCATGTTTCAGTAAGCAGGGTTTTTCAGGGTGATGTGCTCTGCCAGTTTTTTCCACACATATTTTGCATGAAGTTGACGACGTTAAATTCCAGTTAAATATACCCATCCCTGCAGTTCTACTGTGATAAAATTTACATTTCTGTGTATGTTGTTGGGGGGAAAAGAAGTGAAAAATAAAGGTGGTGAGAATCGAGATGTGATTGGACACAGAAACAAGCACACAGAGGACGAGAAGCAGCAATGTATGCTGTGTAAATAATGAGCTCCTTGGAGTGATTTAGTCGGCTCTTCAGGCAGAAACAGAGCTCAGAGGCTGAAAAATGTCCTCGGTAAAAACCAGGACACACACTGGATACGGGAAAAAGTAAAGCAAACCCTTTCTCTCTGCGAAACAAATTACGTATCTGACGACGTTACAGAGCTTACACGGCGTGTCGATTTAAATTGTTATGCTTTGCAATAGGCATTAAACAGGAAAATCCATCTTTCTCTCCCTCTGTCAACCAAACACACACACACCATTTTTACTGTCCATGATAATTAAATACGAGGACATAAAATTAATTACAAGCTTAATCACACAGACCTACACACCCAAATACACACAGCGCTCCGACACGGCAGGTACAGCCTTTTAATTCGAGGAATAATTTAATACCGCTTAACCGGGCTTTTGGCCTTTCCCCGTCTCCCTCCGTCTGGGTGAGTGTGTGTGTGTGTGTGTGTGTGTGTGTGTGTGTGCGTGTCCATGCGTGTGTGTGTCTTCGTCATTTCATTAATTGGCTAGAATGGAAAGACTGAAATCTGTGGCAGAATCATCTGCTGCTCTGTCTGTTGTGCTTTCTGTTAATGAGGCGACTCTCTCTGCGACTCTCCTTCTGTCTGTCTGCAGGTCATCCGTCATGTCGGACGGCCCGTCCTTCCTCCACCATGAGGCTAATGCCCAGGCTGGAAAAAAATGAAGGGCTTATTGTCCACACACACACACACACACACACACACACACACACACACACACACACACACACACACACACACACACACACACACTCTGTGAGGGCAGCTGAACACAAACCATCATGATCTGCTACTCAAGCTCAGTCATTTTCCGCTTTGTTTTTGCATTTGCATGGCTGGATTTTACATCACTTCCTGTTTATTTAGTGTGTCGCCTGGTTAACTTGGTACTTTCCTTCACTTTCTCAGTATTATTCTCTCCCACAGCCAAATACTCGCTGGTTCGGTTCAGTTACTTCATTTCATTTGTTGGTCTGGTTTGCTCTTGTTTTATTTTAATACTTTACTCTCCTCACCAAAAAACAAATGGAGATAAACTAACTTTTACTAAAAAAGTGCTTCTTAGTGTTTTATTTTTCTATTGTAACGAAAAATATAAAATTCAAATTAGCTTTTTGGTAATTAATAAGCTGTCTTCGGTTCTTTTTTCTTCTTCTTGTTCTGTGCTTCCCTTAAAAAATGTTTAAATGTTACAATAAAATCCTTCATTAACTTCCGTCTCACTTTTTCCTCTGTTGTCTTTGCTAATTTAAATTTCTGCCATCCCTGCTGGGATCATTAAAGTCAGCTCCCGTTTAATTTGAGGGTAAATCACCGGATAAATCCCCTCCTCCCACCCCCCACCCCTTCTTTTCTCTTCCTACCAGGTTTCATCAGCCCGGCTGTTTCGGACGCTCAATCCTCCATTCTCTCTTTCTCTCTCTCTCTCTATCTCTCTCTCTCTTTTTCTGAGTGCTTTAGCTCACTTCCATTAACACCACAGTTCGAGAGTCACGGAGTAAAAACTAAACATTTACCACTTGAGCGCCTAAAAGTCGTTGACTCCGGTGCTTTGATGAAAGTAAATGTGAAGAGGTAAAGAGACGCTTGTGCCGAGTGGCTTGATAAAAGCTCCGCGCGGATCCATGACAAGAAAGATGAGATGAACGTAAACAACAACGACGAAGACGACGTCAGTCGGGTTGGAGGAGCAGCAGGGAGTCGGCTGCTGATTCACAAATTCACTCGCTGACATTTAAAAGGCTGCAGGGGAGAGAGCGCTTTGGGTAATCAAACAAAAAACAAAAACCTAAAGAGGGTTTAAGAATGACAGAAGTCCTACTGTTCTCATCACAAAACCCATTACATTAGTTTTTCTTGGCTGCTCACTTATTACTTTAGAAAAACTTGCCTGCTCCGACTGTGACTTCATTTAAAACCGTCGCAACCTGCTGAGAGTTATGGAGGTTTAGACAATTACTTAATCACATCTCCTCAATTGGCAAAGCACAAGAAGAAAATAAAAATAAATAAATAAATAAATAAACCTTCTAAACACTGGCTGGTTGATTCAAATCTAAAACAGATTACAGATTTATTCTTTTGTCACACTTAGATGTTTCATATTATGAATTAAAATCAGAGTACATAGAGAAACCTCTCTTCAAATAATTAATTTATTTTTGGGGGAGGGGATGGAATCCAACATTGCACTGTGTGAAAATTACTCCAGTTGGTAAATCACATGTTTTTATATAACTTTTTCCTCCACTGATGACAACCTGGTCTTATTGCCACCCGCCCGCAGAATCAAAAACTCAAACAGAACCTGTATGGCAACAGGAAGGACACCAGGTACAAATTCACACCAGCCTTGTTTAGTCCGCTTTGCTCAAACTCTGGTTTGTTTTTCTAGGAAAAGCCCGGTTCGTTTTGGGAGGTGTGAATGTGTAATCAAACTCTGATGTAAACTTAAAAAAAACAACAAACAAGCACAAATCTGCTGTGAAAACCTGTTTCTAAGTTTGGCCACAGTGAACTCTGGCACGGTTCGAATGCCAAGCAGAGCAAAGACCGCTCTACGGACTATAGCGCACGGCCTTCTGGGTAAATACAGCCAAAACAAACTGCCTAGCGCTGGCTGGTGAAATCTGGAGCCACTTTGTTTTTCTTTACATTTCTTTAAGAAGGAAGTTGAACGCTGAGAGGTTTTTGTGTCGTTTCCCTCAGTGGTTTTTGGTGCAGCACCACCACAGGCGAGGAGGGGAACAGGTTTTTCAATTGGTTTGGTCCATTTGATGTGGTGCAGAGAGAAGGTGAATGACACAACCTGAAAATGTAACAAAGGTTGTGATTTCGGTCTCGAAGCAAAACTACGGATCTACCAGGTGCAAAAACAGGCTGAAGGATTTTAACAAGCAATTTATCATTTCACAATCTGAATAACTCAAGAACACTTTATTCGTAACGTAAAAACCTAACAAAGCCATTGCAAAGGCAGAGGGACTCTACAAAACCACCATAAGAGCCAATAATCACATAGAAAAAACACATGGAGCAGTGAAGAACCAGGGGTTTCTATCAAAGAAAATAATTTGATGCGTATTTTTTTGTGCGCCAACTAATGGTTTGTTCACACCAAACGCATCTTTACATTCAAAGTCTATGTGGAGGCGCATTGAGGCCACTGCGGCGAGTTTCGAGTGACTAGCGCGAAGCGATTTGAACCATTTGTTGCGTTTGACACATTGAGCTCATAGGACGCTCCACTTAGACGTTGGAAGTAAATCAGATGCGCCTGACGCTCAAAACGCATTTGGTGTGAACGCACCATTACGCCTACGATAGCTTCCCGCATCATCATCTTTGTGTGTTTTAAGGCAATTCTTTCTCAAACAAATGTCATCAGAGGCAGCACGTCTATAAAGTAAATAACCAGACACAGGCACTTTACCAAAGCTGGTGACAAAACTGACTAGCCAATATATGGTGGACACAACTCTATGCTCACATGTGGATTTTCCCACTTCTCCAATTCATTTCTCTGAATATTTTTAGCAGTGTATTGCAATAATCGTGGTATTTGCATTTTAAACCACTCTGAGTCATAAGTTTTAAATATAGCTTAAAGCAAGTCATCCCAAACCCCACAGTGGTTTTTGTTCTGATTCATCCTGGCCAGTTTCACTGAATCAGTAAACTGGTTTTACTAAGCTGCAGCTCAAACCACTGAGCTGTTTCACTCCGGGAACGCATCGTCAGAAGCAAAAGAAGGGAAAACTGTACCACAGCACCTGATACGGGGTTTTTTTCTTCTTTTTTTTCTCCCCTCACCACCAAAAATATCCTCCGCTGACTGCCGCAACAACTCCCTGAGGGAAACAGCAGTACTGCAACATAGACGGTGCAGAGGTTGAGTGTGTCTGAGTGTGTGAAACAGGGAGCAGCATATGTTCCACTCAGAAGCTGTTTGTGTTAGAAAGGTGCGCTTTATGTCGAACAGAGAGGGCTGTGGAAGATTTAAAAGGCTGATACTCACACCAACGGAGACAGAGGTTTAATCACGATTAGCCTCCTGAGTGGAATTAATTTACCTTAAATCTGGATTTAGCAAATAGTTGTCTGTTTGAATGTCTACATTATCATATATAGTTATAAAATGAGTCTCAGTAAGAATGCGCTGGTTATTTTCTTAGGGACGTTAGCATGAGTCATACCCAAATTAAAATTTCAGGCCTCAGATGGCGAACACAGGTTCATACTTGCAAAGGAAACCAAGCTGTGATGGAGAAGCAGCTCTCCAAGCTGAAAAGTGATGCTCATGGTGGATTACACTTCACTTTAAAGCTCACAGAGGCCGAGTGGGAAATGACAGAACACTTAGCTTTTAAGATAGTAGATATTTTAAGAAAGCCATGACTGAGCACAGTTTTTTTTTTCAGAAGGATATGCGTGCATGAGTGTGTGTGTGATCAATTACTGACGGTCTGCACGGAGCATTTAATAGCTCTACCACAAGTTCATGACCACCTAGTAATGAGAACAGTATGTGCTGTGAATCTCACGTGTAATTGCATGTAGGATGTGAGGGTTTCCTGGATCAAACTGATTTTCTTTTTTTTAGAGTGATCAGTGGCTGTTAGACAGATTTCCTCTTCTATGGCATGTCATTACGGAGCTATCAGCAAAAAAAAAAGGAATCAAGAACCAGAGGGAAATCTGGCACTCCGAAGCATAAAGCTTTTAAAGTTCAGGTTTTTAAACGATGGGATTTGCATTTTAACACGAGTTGATCTCTTACTAAAGCAGAGGTTATTATGCTGATTTGGATAAGAATGAGTGTGTGATAGGATCAGGCTTAACTTGATGTTCTGCTGAGTGATGTTGGACATGGTGAAATAAGGGGGTTGGATGCGTTAAGACAGGTGCGTCAAACCAATTTTCATTTTGGGCCAAATCAAAAATCTGAATGTTCTTAAAGGGCCGGTTGTGCCAGAATGTATTGATAAAACCAATTAAACTGCTAAAATATCAATAAGCAGTTGTTTCTCTAAGATTTTGTGATTGCTTAGTGGTTTTTACAATTGAAATTACGGATTTAGAACTATTTGTAAGGTATTCCTATGATATTTGCGCTGATGTATGATGTTAAATGTGACTTTTTATTATTCGCCGTAACAATTAGAGCCTATAACTTGATATCAAGTAAGGCTTAGGCAGCAGTCACTTAAACTCAATGTCATTGACCAATTGAGAAAATTTGCAGTAAAATCTAAAAAAAAAAACTTGTAGATCTGTTGATTGTGTGAATTTAGCAGATTTGTGAACAAACTGAAAGGATTCATTGATGTAATTTGGAGTCTAGAGTCACATGAGGAGTCACAACAGATGACTAATTCAGGATCATCCACTGGTGATTCCAGTCCATCCAACACATTTGCATCATTGATAAGTTGCACATCATCCATCATTTGATTCTGAAATAATTTATGAACTCACTTCTTGGCTTTCTGTAAATGGTCTGTGTGCAAAGCACCAAATGTAGCTCAAAGAGAGGACTTAGTTACAGGAACCACAGTTCAAGTCAAGGAACCTGCTACTGTTATTAGCAATCCAGTTTAAGACACACACCATGGTCTGTGAAATGGGTTGAGCTCTGAAAATATCCCACATTCCCCTGTGGATGCTCATCTTTAGAAACCATGTAAACGCAAACTCTGAGTGCTGGTGTTAAATCATGGCTTCAGCTGTTCTGTCTCATAATTGGTGCTGAATTGGAGGAACAGGTGGAAACGCTGCTGCCCTGCAGCAGGAAGGTCATGAGCTCAAATCCCAGAATAACAGGCCCAAAACATTTGGGATTTGGATCATTTTAAACTTTATTATTTCCGATTGTAGATACGGACAACTTCAGATGGATTGCATTTAATTGCAGCCACACACACAAGCATTCACACAGCGATGTTGTGTGTGAATGGATGAATGAATGTAGTTTGAAGAGCTTTGGAGTCCTTTGGAATAGATGAGACCTTTCAGATGAACAAACATCTGCTTGATGTAAATGACATGTTCCATTGTCTTTTCTATCATGAAGAGTAACTAGGAGAAATAGGCCTCAGTGTCACTGCATCAGTTTAATCGTTTTCACATACTGATGAGATTTTGTACATGTTAAAAATACCTTGGTGGGGTGTTGCTGTGGTGGAGCAGGTGTTAAGCACAACCCACATATGGAGGCCTTAGTCCTCGACGTGGCCACCACCAGCTCAATTCCCAGCCTGGTGACCTTTGCCACAAGTCCTCCCCCTCTCTCAATACCCACCTTCCTGTCAATTAACTATCAAATAGAGGCCACTAGACCCAATAAAACCTTTAAAAATACCTCGGTGAAATTTTTGAAAATTATAATTTTAATTGTTTTTACCACAAGAGAAACACTTAAATTTAAAGCTGACTTCTTTTTTTGATATCTTAAACTTGGAGATTATGTCGTCACATAATGCTTTTCTGAACATCGAACTGAATCGACATGAAAACTTCTCCAACAATTTGCCTGCTGATGGCAAAACAGACGCCAATCTCTCCAAAGCCAAAACATCATCACTTCTGAAATGTCACGTTTTTTTATTTATTTTTTTTCTCGCCGAGATCAATAACTATTTAGTTTTGTGTGCGTTGAGACTCATCTTCGCTGGCCTGATGTTTGTCGCTTGATTTAAGAGTCCTGGGGGGCGGAGGTGTAGAGTCATCTGGAGATTTTTTTTAAAGATGAAAGGACACTCGGTCACACCTGCAGCCAGCTGTGTAAAAGGCAATAAAGAAGGTGAAGGGATGGATCCACAGGGAGCTCATTTTTCATAAAAATACCGTCAAGCTTTATTATTCAGCCTGAATTGCTGAGGTGTGGAGGATTCCCAGGTGATCATTTGAACTGATGTATGTCACTCGCTCTCGCAGTGTCCAGTTAGTCTCGTGTCTCCGTGCAATAAGGCAAACCTAATGGTGTTTGACTGGCAGCCGCTTTATTGCCCTTGTTTCCAATCCATCTACATGCTGATTGTACTGACGCGATCATAACCGGTGCAGCCCAGGACAATACGGTTGAAAGCTGGCGCAACACTGTCTAAAACTAATAAGCTCACATTACATACACACACACACACACACACACACACACACGTCCAGCCTCCCCTATCAGACCTCTCTCCTCTCTCTCCCACCCTAATTGACCATGAAAGTACCCCTATAAATCGAGTTACTGCATTGTGCCTGTCTACTCATATAAAAAGTGCTTTAATGGTTTTGCTAGGAGCTCTGTTGGGAACATTAGGCAGAACTCTCCACCTTCATTAGCCCATTAGTCTGTTTCAATATTGACACTGTCTCATTTGTCCCCTCCTCCCCACAGTCTGTCGGGGCCGAGGCTCGACGGGACCAGGCCTGAAACGCGCCCCGCGGCTCCGCTTTGGACCGGGTCAATCGGCTGCGGAGCCGCCACTCACCCACAGGTTTGACGTCGGCGCTTTGGGAAACACCTAAAGGAATACGATTGCAAGTCGTCCTTTTATTCGAGAACGAACGGTTTCAACCTTAGTTATATACAAGCAGAAAATGCTGCTGGAAGTGGAGTGCTTATATGTGCTTATATGTGAAGGGAATGTCAAAGATAATACGTTTGAGAGAGGAAAATGTCCTTAAAATGATCTCAACAGGACATACTTTAATGTCTGGGCATTCCTGATCAGCTCCTGTCTTTTTCAGCAGAGAGCTGCCATCACACCATCATGGTCAGGAAAGCACAGCGAACTCCCACCTGTTTGGTATTCGAGGATTAACCCATTAATGGGTTTTTCTGTGGAACAAAGTAATTCACCTATTTGGATATTTTTCCAAAAACCGCATGTAAAATATTTGAAAGAATATACAGATTCGGAAGCTGAAATATCTTGTCGCAATGTTATTTGACATTTGTTAGCTGACATTTACAAAACAGCCAATCCAAAAGCAGCAGTAATTTTCCTTGGTGCTGATTGGCTGAGTGGTGATGAGGAAGATCCTCATGCTAGCTTTTGCTGTAGCGACAAGGCAGTTTCTGCTGCATGTATAGAGACTTAATAATTAAAAATTTAAAAGTGACTGGCTTACGTTTTTTTAACTATTTTGCCTGCATACATTGTAAAAATATAAACGCTTACACAGCTGTTCCATATATAGAGGCTGCAGTCCTCAACGCAGTGTTGAATAAAGGTCACTAGTGCCACAAAAAAGTCTTTAAAATGAAAAATGATTTGTGCACTGTGGACTGCTGGTTTTCATAAGTGACAGTGATAAGTTAGTATCGTGTATATTTGAGATTACCTCTAAAAACGTGCACATATAAGTACATATATTTTAATATGAAACACCAAAAATAGGTCATTAAGTCTCTATACGTGCAGCAGAAACTGCCTTGTCGCTACAGCAAAAGCTAGCATGAGGATCTTCCTCATCACCACTCAGCCAATCAGCACCAAGGAAAATTACTGCTGCTTTTGGATTGGCTGTTTAACTGGTGACCTTTATTCAACACTGTGTTGAGGACTGCAGCCTCTATATATGGAACAGCTGTGTAAACGTTGATATTTTTACAATGTATGCAGGCAAAATAGTTAAAAAAAACGTAAGCCAGTCACTTTTAAATTTTTAATTATTAAGTTGTCACCTCACTTCTCATCAAACCACCACACCTGGTGGACAATAAAACTCCCTCATGATATACTTTAAGGTTTCACAAAGGGAGACACCCAAAGCTCTGGGGTGGAAATGTAACAATTTTTCCACAAAATTACATATTTAACCATATTTAGCTGTATATTTTGTTGAAATATATATGAAGACAATAATAGTTGTTGGGACAAATCTCATACACACAACTCTGTATATTTCTTGATAAATTATGAGGTTCTCTTCAAACAAAAACTGCACACAAGTATAGAAAATATCAGAATAAAACACAAAAATGAATAAAGAAGTGCATAGTTTTGAATTAATGAGAATATTTCAGGTCTGAGATAGATAAACATTCATATGATTTTCTGCAGGAGCCATTTAGGGACCAATTGTGAGTTTTTCTGGAGGATTAAAAGACTTACTTATGCTAACATATAATAACATTTAGCCAACCGAGATATTTCTAACATTCTCATCCCATTTGACCTGAAAATAGAAATTATCCATTTGATTTATCATCAGGCGATGGAGAAGAACGCCTATTTGTCTTTTTATACGGTCCGTGTAAACACCTGGCATCAGCTGAACGTTTACATGATGCATGAATCTAAATTTGCAACAACGTTGTGCTGCATTATGCGACTCAACTTGCAAAAAAAAAAACAAAACCTAAAGGAGCCGAATCAGTGCCTCGAAGGAATGAATCAATATCACATTAAATAATATATCTGCGTCCAATAAAGATTTCAAAAACATAGCCGGAGCCACAGAGACACGCAGTCTGTCCGCCCACCGCGCTCAGAAACTGGTGCACTGAACTCGATGAACCCGGAGAGGCGGAACATTATGATAGCGCTGACATATAAACCTGCGTTCCTGCCAAGCAGCCAGAGATGAGACAGCAAGATCCTATATGTCCAAAGAAAAGAAAAGAAACTCCGTCCTCTCCTCCATCCAAACTCCCAGGCTGGTGGGGGGTGAGAGGCTGCAGTCGTCTCGGTGCGTTTCTAGGTGTAACTAAGTCACACCGCAGCGTGTCCGCAGCACCTGCTCGAATCATGATAAACATGCTAATTTGCAGCTGATGTCTGTTACGGTTTTGCTTCGCCTCGCAGTCCGAGGTGAGTTTCCCCCCCTTCTCTACCTGCTGGTATCGGCTGCTGTCAGCAGGTAGAGCTGCATTTTAGTCCTGCTTTTGGAAAAGATGCTGATAGCACTGCTGCATTTTCTTCAGCGTGCAACAATATGTCAACCCATCTATTACAGAGTCCACGTGTGTGTGTGTGTGTGTGTGTGTGTGTGTGTGTGTGTGTGTGTGTGTGTGTGTGTGTGTGTGTGTGTGTGTGTGGATGTGCGTGAGTAAAGAAGAAGCCACTTTAAGTTCAGTCAAGCTGTGCCGAGCCTGGCCTTTACCTTCCCGTCCCACTGTGAGGGGCGCAGAAGGGGGGAGGGCGCTCTGCATTGCGTGACCGGGTTCATGGGTATTTTTTTTATTTTTTCATCCTGTGGCGATGTCATGGACAAGAAAAGAAAGCATCAGGCTGTGCCACCTATGTCCTGCAGATGCTGTCGGAGGGCAGGGCGAGCGTTTCGCATAGATTTAGTACCAACTTTCACGCTGTAATCCTAATTCTGTGACCGCTGCTCCCTGTCTGCCCCCCCCCCGCTGCTCCCGGAGTGGCCGACTTTGAAGATGCCAAGCTCTGGTACATAAGCCATTTACACCACAGCTACCCAATTTGGTAGCCTTTCTTCTGACTGAGCGAGCAGGGACAGGCGAGCTCCGGAGGTTAGAGGTCGCGGCGCTCATCAGGGGGTCCCCTCTGTGCGCTCCCGGGCCCAGCGGGGGGGGAAGCAACATGGAACATGGAAGAGGTTCATGATACCAAACCGTAACAGTTCGGTTCTTGCTTTGAGCGCGTGGCAGACCCCTAAAGTATTCTGAAAAAGGTCAAATGAAATGGCAAAACTCTCGACTTTGACTTTAAATTTCAACCGGGTGACAAAATTAAGAAGATGAAAATACTTACACAGAGCGGTTTTTGCTCCTGTCACACTTAAATATGTCGTATTAAATACCAGAGACCTCGCTGAAGTAAATACAATTTAAAGTCAGTTTAAACAGAACCCATCTGACAGCATGAAGTAGGCTGAAAGATCTTAAAAGCAAGACATCCACACCTAATGTCATGCTATATACTTTCCAGGAACATAATGCCGTTTTATAACACGATGAAGAACCTTCAGTTGTTACATAAATGCTATACCAGGCATAAAAGAAATTTGACATTGCAATTTAGCATCCTGAAATTGAGGCTACGTCTCTTTAAGAAGCTTCTGCTCTTTCCGACATGCTGCCTTCAGAATGTCACAACGATACTAATAAATGATCCTGTTTACTGAGAGTAGCTCAGCAGTTCCACCAGATATCACATGACACCGGCCCTTTAAGAAACCTAAGGAGGCTATTAGTTCATCTGGGGTTCAAGCCCTGACCTTTGGACCTCGGCTACATGCCTTCCCTCTTCTCTCTCTTTGCTCAAAGCTTCTAGTGCCAGAAAAAACTTAGGTAAAAAAAAAATGTAAACAAAAAACAATCAAAGTCACTGACACTGATTAATCTAGACAGAGATGCAAAGATATTTCTAAGGCTTTGGGAAGGCAGTGATCCACAGTGAGAGCCATTATCCGTGATTGGAGAAAACACGACACGCTGGCGAACCTTCGCAATTGTGGGCGGGTCACCACGGCGAGACCGAAAACCAACAACTCACCGAGAAGGTCAGAAAGGGACCCAGATCCAGGTAAGGTCAGCTTTCCTGTTTCAATAAGAAGAAAGTTAAAATGGCTTCCACAGCAAACATCACATCTTCCCATTTTTTGCTAACTTCCCTCTGGGATTAATAAAGTTAATTCATTCTGAAAAACGTCAACTTTTGGGAAAATACAGACTGACGAGGTTGAACTTTTTCGACGATGCTCCTCTCCATCCGGACCCCCGCCCTGACAGATGTAAACATAAACCAAACCATCCATCACTAAATCAGGTCAAAACTGACCAATAAATAAGATGGAAGGTGATTTTTAATTTTTTTTTTATACCTCCGGCTCCAGCAGCTCTCCGCTGTGCCTCGGTGGCGGAGAGCTCATTAGCTCACCCGGCAGTTATTTGTTGAACTGTCGCTCGTCGGCCATTTCTCACTCAGTTAAATGAGCTTATTGTTAGTGACAATCATTTAGTTTAAATGGCTGCTGCTCTGAACGACGAGGCCGATTTTATCACCCACGCGTCGTTCGCAGACACCACAAGCTGTTAAATGATGTTCTGCATGATGATGGTGTTTATATATGATGTCAACGTTGTGGCGCTCAGGGTCTGTGTGTGTGTGTGTGTGTGTGTGTGTGTGTGTGTGTGTGTGTGTGTGTGTGTGTGTGTGTGTGTGCTGGAAGGACACACAGCTAACTAGAGCACACATGCTGACTCTTACCCCTGATGTATTCTTGGTGTATTGCTGACAGCCTGCAATCTGAGGAATACATTTATTTAATGGCTGCTGGGCCTACATGAGTGTCGACAACAGTGTTTCCTACTGTTCACTTAACGCACACGATCATTCACGGAGAGTGAAAAATTTGTTTGGTTTTTTATTCAGGACAAGGCAGATGATACTAATAAACAAGTACGTGATTATAATTGCATTATATCTTCACTGATACTGAGCCGTCTTGTATATTTATGTCGTAAAGATAAACAAGTGAGATTCCCAGCAGGAAATGAGTCTAGAAAAACGACGACAACGCAGCGGATCGAACAGGTTTTATCTGCTGCAGCAGGATCGCTGCATTGTTTGCAGTGTTAAATTACAAAGTAAGCCCTTATTTTCCAGCGTCCCCTGCTGTGCGATCCACTAAAAAGCCATTAAACATTAATCTTTTTTTAGGAGTTAAATTAGCCCTTCCAGGTTCTTGGCGGTGTTTGTGTGGCCGAACCGATGCATTTATCTGCTGAAAGTGACTGTCGCCTTATTAAAAGTTTCCCACACACCCAACGACAGAAGCAGGGGAAAAAAACGACCCGGATGTGGCCGTCCGGCTCGTGGAGTTCTGGGTAATGATCAAGCTCCCTGGCCACTTTATTAGGTACACAATTATCTGTAAACGCATCAATTCAGCTGATCCCACTGCAGGAACCAAATGCATTCAGATTGAGGAAGGAAGGGAACGTTAAGAGGCTTTGAAAGTGGTGTTGGTGTAAGAATTTAGGATTTCTTGGGGGGGAATTTCAGAAACTGTTCATCTTTATAACACAACCAAACATAAGATTTACAATTTGAGAAATTATCCAGTGGACAAGAAGGCAGAAGGCAGAGGAAAGTGGACAGACTGGCTCCAGATGCTGAAAAAAAAGCAACAGTAGCTAAAAAATTAATAAACTAAATAAATAATCACTCGTTACAATCGAGGGATGCGGAGAACTGAGCGTCCAGCCCTGAAGCTGATGTTGCAACAGCAGCACAAAAAGTCACATCAAAGTTTGTAGCTGAGAACAGAGAACAGTCAAATCATCTCAAACTGGTTACTGGAACATGGAAAGTAGTTAACTGAACTCCACACGGTCACTACGTCTGCATCAGATCCGTCAGTGATAAAACGGAAGATTTGCAGTAAAAGATTTGCAGATGTTTTGTCAATATAAACCAAAATGTAGGAGGAATGTTTCACTCCGTGTTGATCTACATTTAGGAGGTCAAACTTCATACTTCATACGTGTTCCTGTTTTTTACCTGGTTGCAAACCAGGAATAAACCTGTCCCCTAGTGTTAGTAACAATAGGTCCCTGTGATAAAACCACAAAATACAAACAACTCAGCAGCTCAGAACATTTTAGAGACATTTGCTCTGATTTTGCTTTCACTGCAAGCTTGAGAAGTTAAGAAAAATTAACCTGGATGTAAAAAAAAAAATAAAGAAAAGATGAATCTACTGGAGGTCAGACGACTTTCTCTGCTTTCAACCTTTAACAGAGCTCCACTTCAAAAATGTTGACTCTTTTCCCTCATGTTGACTTCATTCAAAGGCACAGCCGACCTCTTTTGAACTTTTTTTTAGGGTAAATAGATTTTAGAGCAACTAATGAAGGTTTTCTTTTCTTTTCCCAGACTGATGTATTTGCACAGTGAGATCAGTTTGATCCGCAGCAGCTTCTCTCAAAACGACGGCTTTCGCTGAGGGGCGCAAGTGAACAAATGTCAGGAAATTCTGACTCTTTTTGTAATCCTGAAGCATTTACTCTACGCTGACATCAAGGTGTCTTCAGACTCTTCAGATGTTTTAAAATTTATTTATTTTTGGTGCCAAAAAGTGAATGAAAAATACAAAAATGCTACCAGAACAAACTGAATGAATATTTCTTGACGCTGCAATGCAAAAGTAAAAAGAAATTAAAATAAAACCAATAGGATGAAACACGAGACGAATCGAATCGTTTTTTTCTTTTTGCCCGTTTCTATTCTGTCCTGAGTTTTTCCTGATGTGAAAGAGAAGAAACCGTTTTTGAAGTTCCTGTTTGTTAGATCTTTGAGACGCTGCTAAAAATAAAGCAGAATTAATCAGATATATAAAGTCACCGGTGGCCTCCGCATGACTGCAGCAGCCGCAGACTCTCAACGCTACCTGTCACTTTGTAACGTCGTTTATTAAAACACATGAAAGCGAAGTGGCTATAAAAAGATAACCATTACATTCTGGTTAAGAAAAAACCCCAACTAAAACTAAAAAGTAAAGACATGTGAAGTTATGACAAAAACAAAGTGCATCTGGTACTCTGAATGACCCAGAAAGTGACTAAAAAAAGAGCGGGTGTTTATTTTTATTTAGCTTTAGTTCTCCTCGAAGCAGCTGGAAGGGCTGCAGACAACATGTGGGTGCGTCTGTGCACGAGCTCTTGTGTGTAATCTATTTAGGATATGGAGATTACCATTAAATCGTCCGGCAGGGATTACACTCCCTTTCACCGAGCTGATTTACAGGCCACACTTATAAATGGGGGGTTAACAGCTTGTTAAGCGACGCCGGATTGTGTGTGTGCGCGTGCGTCTCACGTGTCAGCCTAATCTCCACTGCTCAGGGCGATGAGAGGGACGAAGAAAGGCAGCCGACGCGGCGAACAACACTGAGACAAAGACGTGACGAGGGGATGGGAGGAGTGAGACGGAGAGCGGAACAAAAGAAAACAGGGAAAATGGTCGGCGCAGTCATCCGGCGAAAACGCTGAAGATGAAGAGGGGCTGTCATCTTTCCTCTGCGCGAACCTGCGTCAGCAGCGACACCACAGAGCCCGTCTTCGAGCTCCGAGCGCAGGCCAAAGGAGACATCTACAGCGGTGAGGCCGCCTGGCGAAGGAGCCGAGGTGACAACATGAATCTACAAAACGTCCAGCTGCGATGAACAGGGGTTACTCTTCCTGTCAGGGGCTTCTGCAAATACGTCAGAGCTTTTCGTTGACAGATATTCTCTTTTCAAATGTTTTCTATTAAGCAGCTTTCTGTCTGTAATTTAGTTACATTAAAACATAGTTTTTACTTGTAATGAAGGTAGAGATTTTCTTACACCGACAATTACATTTGAAAATTTGCTCTTTTGGCCAATTTGATTTGCTACAAATGAGTGATATTAGGTACAATAGGGGAAAAAATGTCATTGCATCAAGATTATTTTATTTACGCTGATATAGTTCAAACTGGACTTTGAGACTGAATTGAGTCATATTTTTAAACAGTTTCAAGGAGCTTTAAAAAACTTTTTACCTTTACTTATTAATGATTTATGGTTAATTTATCATCAACTCAAGTAAAAATGTCATTAAATGGTGAAAATTTGAACATATGCAGAGGATTCCCAAATTACTTTCCATAACTGCCTAATGTAGTGAAAATACGACAAACTGAAAATTACAGTTATTATAGGAGAACGTAAACTGGAAGATAAATAAAAGTTAAAAAAAAGGGAATAATGGAAAAAAGAATCAGCCACAGATGTTCAGAAAACAAAAAAAACCCAACATATTCATGAAGTTTCTTTATGTTTCTTTGTGCTTTTATCTGAACAGTTGCTTTATTGGTTGTTTTTTTCATACTTGCAGAAAAAAGTTAATAATTTGGTTCTACTAATGTTGTTGTTATTTTTTTAAATAAATCAATGTTATGTTGACATCAATCTCAATAAAACCACATTCTCCCAGAATTTTGGAGAAATATTGAACTGAAGCATCGAGTTTGGCATCATACTGACCGGTTCCAAAATGTTTGGGTCTTTTTTATTTGCTGCCCAAAGAATAAAAGCCCTTCCTTCTGAGAGAGCTCCCACAGCAGCCTGTCGCTGCTGCTCTCTGGAAAAGGAGCTGATAACAGAGGAAGTGTGCGGGAGACGCGCCGATGCGTATCAGAGACAGAAAGTCAACAACACTGTTGACCTGCCGACGATGCAGCTCGGCGTAGTGTTTGCAGATCAAAGACAAGCGGAGAGCGGAGCTCTGAATCAACACTCCAACCGAGTGGCAAAGTCTTCGATTGCTGCTGAGCTGAAACTCCAAAGGAATGCGTTTTTGGCTGGGTGAGATCGAGGGTCGTTACTTGGAAACCACATCTGGTGACACATCTGTGACCCGCCTCCATCCGGGGCGTCACTCCGACAGCCTCACCTGGCAGACGCCGGCTGCTGGCGGAGAAAAACAAACTGTTCGCTGTGCAAACTGAAAAGTAAAACAACGGACGGCGAGAGACGACTTTGGTCAAACACAATGATACAAAAGGATTTTTAAAAAAAAGCTTTTTTGTAAAAGTAATAGGGCTGCACAGTGGTGCAGTTGGAAGGGCTGTTGCCTTGGAGCAAGAAGGTTCTGGGTTCAATTCCCAGCCCCAGTCTCTCTGCATGGAGTTTGCATGTTCTCCCTGTGCATGGTGGGTTTTCTCCAGTTTCCTCCCACAGTCCAAAAATATGACTGTCAGGTAGGGATGTGCCGATCAGGTTTTTTCCTGCCGATTCCGATACCGATCACCCCTGAGGGAAAATCGCTGATTCCGATTCCCGATACCGATCACATAATTATTATTTATTTATTTTTTATCATAAACACTACTGTTACATTATGTGGAAAAAGGAACCATGAATTCACCTTAATTTAGACAAAAACTTGTTTTTAATAACTTTTTCCAAGAAGAAAATTAAACAAAACGGGCATTGTGCAAATTGTACTGCTATCAATAATACTATCTTTAACAGACTGATGTTAAAGTCTGTTAAAGACTCTTCAGAGCCTCATAACATATGAGGCTCTGAAGAGGCTAAATAATGCAAAGAGCCAAAATAAAACCTCTCAACATTGACAAAAAAT
>CAEGAF010119848.1:0-15115 GCA_903067075.1 Micropoecilia bifurca
TTTTTTTTTTTTTTTTTTTTTTTTTTTTTTTTTTTTTTTTTTTTTTTGTTGTTTTTTTTATTTTATTTACTTTTTTTTTTTTTATTTCTTTTTTTTTTTTTTTTTTTTTTTTTTTTTTTTTTTTTTTTTTTTTTTCAGAAAACACCAGTCAAATAATAGATGACTGGGGTCATCTATTATTGATTATTGATTATTTATAATAATAGTTTCTATGGCCACCGCACAACTCCTGTCTTGCCCTAATACGGTTTCTATGAATTCTGACGCTATCTTCTGCCATCTGGTGAAAGATTCGGGTACTGCAGGCAACATGGACGCGTTGGATCCCGGAGTGGATTGCACAGTTTTCATAGAATAAAGTCATCATCAGAGGTTATTATAATGGTAACAGGTAGTGTAATGTAAAAGCAACAGACCTTTCTTCAAGCTGAGTGTGTAACAGAGGTAAACAACACAGAGTAACTTAATATATCATTTATTTATTTTTAGAAAGTGCGACAAGTTTAGTAATCAGGCATATTTTAGGGACCAATGCAATGCATTTATACCATATTATTAAAAATTAATATCCATTCATTTATAGCTTAGTGTAGGGTTGAATACTAAGGGAATGGATTTTGTCTAGAATTTGATGTTTATGCATGTTTTAAGTATTAACTAAGCAGCTAATCAATTCAATCATTAAACAGGGTAGAGATGCACAGGACAAACTACGGTCGGTGTACAAACTTACACCACAGAAACCAGTTAAATGTCATGTTTTTGGACAGAGGGAGGAAGCTGGAGCGGTAAGCGGAAAGAACCCATTGCACAGGGAGAACATGCAAACTCCATGCAGGAAGGTGGGATTCAATTTTAAAACCTTCCTGCTACCAGAAGGGGAAGAAAAAAATTCTGTAAATTTAAGGGAGGTTATTTTTTTTTCTTTTCTTGTCTCTCTAACCCCATCTACTGGTTGATTTAATTAATTTGACACACCTGCGAGACCAATGTAGGGAGTTTTTTCTTTATAAATTATGAAGTGTGCTTTTTAATTCAGACCGATAATTTACATCAATTTAACACTTGGTTAATACACTATCGGTGCCAAATAATCCAATAGATTTTGTTCAAATATAGTCATCTTAACATATTTCTCTTTTTTAAAATGTTTTTAATATAATTTAACTTTATTAAGTTATTAGTTAGGATTAGTTAAGATTAGTTTCTAATCCATCTGCCTTTTCATTTGCATGAACAGGTGACCCACGCCAAAAATATCCAGCAAATGGACCCTACCACAGGGGCTGCGTCGCAGCTACCACGTGCGTGACCGTCTCACAAACACCAGTTTACAGTAGTAAACACATGCTAATGTACATTATGGACTAGCAGACCGACAGAAGGTTTTTGCGTCAGGACCCGATAAAGAATGGTTCTCCACTGTCAGTGGGGTATCTGTACAGGCGATGTCAGGTATCCTGAACGTATTTGTGGAACTAAAATTCACACATTTCCAAAATCTGAAAAGGAAAGTCTTGCTTGGATTAAAGCTTGTGCACAACTGCATTTGCAGCTCAACCGTTGTAGGATCAATAAGAACAAAGGATTGTCTGCTGGCGTAAGTATTATTGCTTTGCTTTCTTTGTGTTTAGTGAATGAAAAAAAGAAAGTCAATAATAAACACATCCATTATGAAAATCTTTTAGCCAACTACAGCATAATGGCAGTACCGATACAACTTATACACCTTGAAGTCTGTCTGTTACAGCCTTACGTTAGCTGAACAGATCAATATGCAATATGTACCGAATCTGACATACATTAAAGATTTTATTTTACCTGAAAAGGCTTTTTACTAATCAGTAATCGTGTTAGCCATTCTAATCGTGTTAGCCACCGAGTACCGTGTATCAGGCCAAGGCACATTCGAACATTTGCCAACAGACATCACCCTCAAAACCATGAATGTCCGACTTACCCAGCCTTGCAAGAACAATAGGCGTCAGTGATCTTGTCCACAGCTATGGTGGAACTTGGTAAGGTCCATAGTCTGAGTAGTTAGTGCTCCGTTTGTGCCATTATAATTTTCGTTTGTACAGCTTTGGTTTCTGAGATATTAGAAATTATTTTTTAAGGTCATCCAGAATTCACCATCCCCCCATACTGCTCCAAAACAAACCAAAGTGGGCTAGTTCGTTAGTGCTCCGTTTGTGCTGTTGAAATTTACTGCATCATATTCGAGCTCCGCAGAGTAAGCGGCGCCTACCTCAAGGTTGATCTGACTTACGAACGCTCCCTCCTCAAGCGCTTGGAGGTTCCTTAGACTACCAACAAATTGCCAAACCAAACAATCCTAAGAAACAAATATGAGTAGATATCTTGCCTTGTGACCAACGGACACAAAATTACACGAGACGCACTGTTCTCTAGTGAGTTTTTTTTAAGTCACACTCAATATTTTTTTAAAATTGTAACATTAATATGTATATATTTTTTCTATTTTTTCTTTCTGGTGATGTCATCGGCCAAAATTATGACTTTTAATATCTTGAAAACGAAAGCTGCACAAACCAAAATTTTAACTGCACAAACCTGCACAAACGGAGCCCTAACCACTCAGACTATTTGCCAGATGTTTTGACTGGGTGGGGTGTCAGCTTCACACAGCTTTTGTTTTAGGTTTTTGTGTCTAGTGAGTCTCGGTGTTGTCCTGTCTACGCGTGACTCCGGCCCTGGTTCCAGAGATGGTTCCAAGTCTTATTCCAGCCCTGGTTCTGGCATTGGTCCTGGCTCTGGTTCCGGACATGGACACAGCCATGCTTCCTGCAATAGTTCTGGTCCTGGGCCCAGCTATGGTTCTGGTCCTGGTCCTCGCCCTGGTTCTGGACCTGAACCCAGCCCTGGTTCTGGTCCTGGTCCCAGCCGTGGTTCATAGCAAAGACAAAGCCCAGATAATGACTGGTCTATCCATCTCTTTCCACAATCTCTGCATCAGGAAATCACCATCTGACATAAATTTGTTATAAAAGTATTAATAATTAAACTTTAGCTTTAATAACATAAAGCTATAGAATTTTTAAAGTGTAATCAGTAATACTTTTATAACAAATTTATGTCAGATCATAATTTCTTTTTTAATGTCAAGTTGTCATATCAAAGACATTTTGAATAATGTCAACTTTGTATTAAAAGTGTCATGATTTACCGAATTACACTTTATGACAAGTCATAAATATTCATGAAGACTTACTCATGTTCATGACAGGTGTTATATCATGTTTATGATGGTGTCATCACAGTCTTATTCACAACCCATCAAATAAAGTGTTACCCAATTATTTATATTTTCAATCAAAACAAATTTAAGAAGTAAACTGTTAGATTCAGAGAGGATTTCAGAAAGCCTTGCACCCGCTAATAACACGATGTGCCCCATATATAGAGTCAGGGTGATCATCATACAAAAAACATTTGAAAATGCTTTTTTGTCAAAATAACTAATAACTAAAATAATTAATCAATATGCGTATTTTGTAATGGGGGAATCTTCTGGTACGCCTTGTTAAAATGTGAACACCAGAGGGCGACAAAGATCTAATAAAACTTGTTGGTATTGAAAGCCAGAACATGTAAAGACTCCAAGGCTTACAGAAATATCACAGGGGGTTAATATTTTGATCGTGTGTAGATTTACAAAACAATTAAACTATTAACAATTAAAATTAACACTAAACAATTTCAGTTACTTAATCTTCTGCAATCAGTGAAGTTCAAAATTACTTAAAATTAGAACTTTTTGGGTATTCCGACTTTCCCAAACAGTAAAAAATAGACTCTTGGTTTCATTGGTTTCGTTACTTTCGTACTTTGTCTGCTGGAGACTTGCACCAGCTGCCAATCTGTCAACATGCAATGGGCGTAAACATTTTACTGATCTGTCAACTGTTTCTGTAGGTTACATTTAGCAGATCTTCCTCTGGTTAGAGTCCAACCGTAGTCTGAGGACACAGATCTTGACCCCAGAAAGTGACTTAAAGTCTGTTAAATCAAACTAATACAGCTTTAATCTTTCATTGTTTCACAGTGGTTGCTGCTCTAAACTGTTTAAAAATATGTTACAAGAGGAACCTGTAACCTTTAAAAAAGAAAAACACCTGTGATTCGCAATGAGACTGCGAGGCATGCAAGACCTTCCACTTTGCAGAGATCCTCTCTTCAGGCAGAAAATTTTTTTAAAATTACCAGTCATTATCTTTTAGTCCTTTAAAGACATTTATTTCTGACCTTCAGTTCTAGGACTTCCTGTTGTATTATGGGATCCAAATCTTACAGTTTAGTCAGGCCTCCAACAATGTCCAACGGCCTCAGCCAAATATGATGACGCTCCTAAATCTTTCAGAGCCAACATTGTTGCCATTTGATTTATTAGGATCCCAGACTAAATGCATCCATCTACAGGTACCTGTAGGTACCTGTAGGACTCTTAGCAGTACATAAAGTACTGCTAAGAGACTAGACAGATTGACATCCTGTCACATGGTTACAGGATCTCACACTAAGGGTACTATGCAAGGACATGCACAGGTAGATACACCTGAGATGCATACAGCCTGTCCTCTTTCCTCTGGACAAAAAAAGGTTCCCCTCTGAAATCAAGTTTTCTTTTTACAGCGTATCCACCTTTTTCCTCGCCCCAATGCGGAGTTATAGATGCGACTTCCGCCGCAAACCAGAACGGCCATTTGTTTACCTGTTAGCAATGCACTAACCGGCTCATTACCAGTGTCCCACATTTTTGTAACTTTGTTCTACAAGACTACAAGAAAGTTACATGACATTTGTACACAGTCTGGTCTGATCTTCATGGACCAAATTGTCATGAGGCTGTTTGTCCGTGGGCCGGACATTTCTCTTACTTCCATATTGAATCTACAACGAATACAAAGCACAGCTAAATCTTCAAAATTGTTATTTGAATTCCAGTCAGATGAGAGTAGTAGAAACTGCTGGCTTCAACCACCAACACAACCAGCTTTGGTTTGATTGAAATCGAAGACTTATAAATTTACATTCACTGTAAATGCAAATAAGAAACTTCACAAGGTTTGATTTGATTGAGATCAGTCATTTGCAATCTTTTTTGTGGGTGTGTGCTGATGACCCTAATTTTCAAAAGCAATGTTTTTACTACTGAACAAGTTCTCATGCATCTGATTAGAAAAATTGGCTTTCCTCGACCAAACCAGAGCAGAAAAGTCAGGTTCATGTGGGACGATTGTCTGTTTTTAAGGCATTCATGTATGAGAAGCTGGATTCATACGGATATTTTGATCCAAAACACTGTAGTATAGATATTTATTTTATATATTTGTCTACTTCTCTTTGACAAAAATAGTTGGTTGAAATCTCTGTGCACCTTTTTTCCAGAAGAGCGTCATTCGGATCATATGAACCGTCTTCGATGTGATGCAGCTTCAGGAACTCTCTTGTTTTGGTGGAAATCCTGATGAACGGATTCCTCGTCAGACAATATTAAAACACGTCTGATACGATATTAAAAAAAAAACCTTGAAACATATTGTGTTTATACACACACATTTGGCATGAGGAGTCCCATGTATATTTTCACCTGCATGTGTGCAAAACTGGCAGAGCTTATAGTTTTACAAGATCCTATTTAAAGCAAACTTTTTCTGATCTGTGTGAAAATGACTAAATAAAGTAAAGACCTAAGTTGTTTTTTTGGGGGGTTTTTTGGGGAAAAAAGATGGGTTAGGCAAAAAGAGAAAAAAAAAGACTCAGGCCATTATTTTAGGAAGGTGACGGTCTCTAATTTGCAACATCTTGTCTATTTTTTTTTCTCAGAGTTCCTGTATTTACAGTAAGGATAAAAAAACTGATTCAGGTCAAGCACTCCTCCAGGGAAATAAGTACCACAGACTATTGAAATTAATGGGGACTTGACAAGTTTAGTATGAATGTACTAAACAAAACCTTGAGCTTCCTGACAGTGACACCAAAACTTTGTTTAGACTTTCTGCTCGCTGGATCCAATAACAAGCCTCATCTGCCATATTGTCCAGAGATCCTCTCCAAATGTGTGGGTGTTGGACTGAGTGATAACTCGACATCGTCAGACCTGGTATTAGTTTACCGTAGAAGCAAAATCAAAACTCAAAGTTGTATGACAAAGAAACAACAACAAGAAAAATCTGTTCCACGTCTCTCTCAGTTGGAGGAAAAAAAACACCTTTTGACTGTTGAGATTTACGAAGATGACAAAGAAAGATATGTGCTGTTATGAAATGAAATGACGAAATTGCACAAAGCAAGTGGAAAAAGTCTGCCAGTGAGTCATAGGACAAACTAGCATGTATGGAGTTTGTTGTTGTGATTTGTGGGCAAAGTAATATTACTACCAGTAGCCATTTGACAAACTTTAATTTCAGTCTCTTGGGCTGCTTTGCCTTTTCCACATTTCTAGTCTTTATGACAGGTGGCCACGGTCAGTGCAGCTAAATGCAGGACAATAGCTGGGAAAATTACAGAGAGGCGAATGTTATCGCACTGCAAACCTTTCAGGATTTATTCTTTTGTAAGAAAATAAATAAAAAACACACATCTTTCCATTTTACATGGATCCACTGGCTACCAAAATACACTGAACCTTTTGGTTGTGACAAAGTTACTTTTGCAGGGCTTGCCATGTCAAAAACAAACCGACTTATCGATATGAGCACAGGAAAGTGAACTTTTGTTCCATCAGCTATAAATTGCACACAATAAAATGGAAGAGAGACAAGAGTGAAAATAAGAGCTCGAGCGGGAAGCTCAAAACAAACATCCACTTTTGGACTTTTGCAGTTTTTCAGATTTGCAGCCCCGCTGACTCTGAACGCACAAGTCAGTGGCTCTCCTCCGTTCTCTGTAACGTAATCTATTTCCTTCTAGGACAGCACCATTTATTATCAAGATATCACTCATAGACAGAGTCAGAGAGTGTGTCTCTGAAACTGGGACTTTCTCCCAAATAACAGCAGCAGAGCTGCATCCCATCGCCGCAGGGACGGCACCCTTTTTTCTGACACTTCACCAACAACAACACGTAGGGGGTCCACCATGTCTCGACTATTTTAGTCAGCACAAAAGCATTCCTGGAATATACAGTATGCATTAAAATCTATGAATTGCTCATATGCCTATAAAGATGTGCACGACGCTTCAGAAGCAGGATGGAGAAGTTCACAGAGGCGAGCAGGGAGCTGCGTGTCGGGGAGGGGGGGGGGATTCCCATCCAACAGCTTTGAGCTCTAAAAGCCTGCTCAGGGAGGGCAACACTTACAGCAGTCAGCAGACGACAAAAGCCCACTCATGATGCAAGATAAAGCCTCAGGCCTGGTGGGGACGTGGGAGAGCTAGCCCCACCACAGTGGCTGAACCTCGGGGGGATTCCCCTGTCCATATATTGGAAACCTATCTCTCTTTCTCCGTCTTTGACACTCTGCCTGCCCCCTTTTTCAGTACTTGTGTTTCATCTTTCTGCCTTTTCATGTCTGCTTTTCTTCTTTTTTTTTGCTCTTTCAAGGCCAGAGGGGGCCTAAGGTGGGATCCTCTCGACTGTTTCTGTTTTTTTTCTCTCTCTCTCACTGCCGCCATGTTCTCACCTATTGATTTTCCGCAGAAAGGTGTGAGGTGTTTATCTGGGTTTCTCTCTCCGCTCTCACTTGCTCACTCTCCCTTGGTGTCCCTCTGACACTGATGCATAAATTGGCTTCGTAATGACTCAGCCGCCAGCAGAAACCTGTTCAACTCTGCTTTCTGCAGTCCCCACAGCCATCACACATGGTGTTTTGGCATACCAATACCAAACAACG
Source organism: Micropoecilia bifurca (assembly GCA_903067075.1). Taxonomy (NCBI): domain Eukaryota; kingdom Metazoa; phylum Chordata; class Actinopteri; order Cyprinodontiformes; family Poeciliidae; genus Micropoecilia; species Micropoecilia bifurca. The sequence goes on from CAEGAF010119848.1 coordinate 7,857, forward strand.
TGGGTGTGTTGTCCAAGAAATGTGCCCATCGTCTCCCTGTGTGAATGAAATGGAAAGTGTGCATTTACCAGAAATGTAGGCTGCAGATCATAAGATTAAATAAATCATTTCCACAAATAACTAAGCATCTTTTTCCTTTCTTTTTTGGTCAGTCAGCAGAGAGTTGCTGCAAATTATTTTTGTTTCCAACAAAAAATCCTCACCTGTCTTTCACTGAGCAACAAATTTCATTTACACATTCGTTCGCGCCACAATCGCAATTGTGGTTTAGTTTCGCAAGATTTTTCTTGATGGAACAAACAAACTAAATAAAAAAAACTAAAAGTGTGCATATTTGGAAAGGACGAGAAAAATGAGGCATGATTTTCAAAAATGTTCTCAAATCTTAAAGTGTGGCATGCATTTGTAGTCAGGCCTAAGGTGGCCCCTGTACTCTGATACCCCTACAATGAAATCCAGTGCAAACAAACATCACTAGAAAACCCATCAAATGCAAACCCATCAAAACATGGCGGTCCACCTAAACCCATACATTTTCCAAGGAGAGCTTTAATCAACAAAGACAGATAGATGAACAGATATCAACCACATGTGCAGACAAGAAGTTTGAAGGAGTTGCAGAGATTCGCTGCTCGGGTCAGAATCAGTCGTACACCAACTATTTGCAGCAGCATAAAAAACAAAACTTATGATGAAAGTAATTTAAAATGTACTGCCTGCAGGTGGAAACTAAGTATGATGGCAAACAGGCAGATTAGATCAAGGAGCTTTGGACGTGTGAAACAGAAATGGAGCTGGAAAAACACCTTTGTGGTAGGAAACTGTCACTGCACATCACACTCCACAGCTTATCTCCATGCCAACGCATTTTAGTTATAGAATAAACTCATAGATTGAGTTTGTCTTGGCAGGGGCCAGAAAGGTTAGAGTTGCAGGCGAGGTGGATGGAGCCAAGCCCATGACAAACGTTAAAAGTAAAAAAATTAAAGACGACGCTTACAGTAAGAACAGATCCTCACCCTCAGACATTTCTGTGGTGGTGGTAGGAATGAAATCATAAGATGTTTTCGCTTATTAAAAATTTTAAAAAGTGAAAATAAATAGTTTGCATCAGCACAAGTGAGCAAGCTTCAAATAAAGGTGAGCTCAATGAGGTTCCAGTTTATTTGAACTAAAAAAAAAGACGTCAAATATCTCTGCCCCGAACTGCAGCCTTGCAGCAGAACAACGTCAAAGTCTCAGAGACATTTTAGTCATTTCAGTAATTTATTTAATAATCAGTAATTTATTATCATAATCTACTTCCAGCTTTTCAGCATCTTTACAGATGAAGTGTTATGTATTTTCCAAGTACATAGCATAATCAGGTAACTATGTTAACTTACATTGTTAAAAAAAATCTATTTATCAAACATGACTTAAGAGAATTTTGACTTCTCAATTGAGCCTCTGTCTCTTTAAGAAGCTCCTACTCTTTCTGACGCTCCGCCTTTGTTCTCTTGAACATTATACATGTAATTATCAAAAAATTAGCATATTGTGATGAAGTTAATCATTTTCCATAATGTAATGATAAAAATTAAACTGTCGTATATTTTAGATTCGTTGCACATCAACTGAAATATTTCAGGTCTTTTATTGTTTTAATACTGATGATTTTGGCATACAGCTCATGAAAACCCAAAATCCATGTAGAAAAATTAGCATATTTCCTCCGACCAATAAGAGAAATGTGTTTTAATACCAAAAAAGTCAACCTTCAAATAATTTTGTTAATTTATGCACTCAATACTTGATCGGGAATCCTTTTGCAGCCTTCAATGCAGCATGGAGGTAATCAGCCTGTGGCTCTGCTGAGGTGTTATGGAGGCCCAGGATGCTTCCATCAGCCTTCAGCTCATTCAGAGTTTTGGGTCTTGCGTCTCTCAACTTTCTCTTCACAATATCCCACAGATTCTCTATGGGGTTCAGGTCAGGAGAGTTGGCAGGCCAATTGAGCACAGTAATACCATGGTCAGTGGTTTTGGCACTGTGAGCAGGTGCCAGGTTATGCTGAAAAATGAAATCTTCATCTCCATAAAGCTTTTCAGCAGATGGAAGCATGAAGTGCTCCAAAATCTCCTGATTTTGGAGCACTTCAGTGATGGTCTGGGGGACATGGCTCCCCCAGACCATCACTGATTCTGAGTAATTGACTCTGAACTTCTGGCATTTTGGTATTTCCTTCTCCCCAATCTTCCTCTAGATTTCCTTGATTTCCGAATGACATGCAAAATTTGCTTTCATCCGAAAAAAGTACTTTGGACCACTGAGCAACAGTCCAGTGCTGCTTCTCTGTATGGCAAAAAATGTCAATCTTCAGCTGTGCAAAAACTGGTGGAAACTCAACACAGCAACATGTACAGCTGTAATTCCAGTCAAAAACACTTAAACCATCACAAATGCACAGTTTCAGATTATTTGCCAAACGTGTTAAAAACTGCCGTTTTCCTTCGATGTCACAATTATTCTCTCTTTTTTTGTGGTTGCCTAAAATTTATGACAAAATCTGAATTTAAACAGGCACAAATATTTTTGCGAGGCATCAATATTTCACAGCCGTCTCCCAATAAGGTGCTAAAGGTGCAGGATGTTTTATCACCATTTCGCCTTTGATGTTTTCACAGGTTCACCTACAGACGGTTTATGTCTTTAAGCAACTGAAAAAAAAATCTAACAATTCTGACTGATTTAGTTTGTATCAAGATGAATACGAAAGGTGAGGTGTGGGCAGAGTTACTTGACTGATTATTGGAGTGAATCATCGTGGGGGCAGAAAAAAAACAAGAACAACTGAAAAATAAGGGCACTGGGACACCAAGAAATCACGAAACAGGCTGAAAACACAAAAGCAAAATGACCCAGGAACAAGCCAGGATGTGCAAAATTTGACAAAATATTTTGATAACAATGTAGCATTTTCGCAGACCGAAAAATGTAACTTTAATGTCTTAAACTTTAATCTTTCCCTCTGTGTCTCCTCATATTTACAGGCCACAACTTGCTCGTTAAACCATTGATAATTCAGAGGGAGAATAACTGTTGAAATTAAGAGCTACCAACAAAATTGTCCTTGTCTTTATTATCAAAATGTCAGTACAAAGTGCACAGGGTATGAAAACAAATATTGGGCATTTTTGTATTAAAATTGGTCCCATGTTGATGAATGCTACGAAGCAAGAGAGAAATGGCTTTACTAGTCTAGACTTTATTTTCATTATGTATTGAGACGAAAAAAATCATTCAGGGTTTAAAACAGACAAACAAAAAGCATGATGGAAAGTTTAATATGTAGGAATAGTTAATACATCTGGATTCATGTTTGGATGCAAAAAAAAAAACAGTATGAGAACTTTGCCCAGTGAATCCAGTGAACTCTTGACACCCTTCAGCAGGACTTTTTATTTTAAATTAAATGCTTTCTTGTGCATGTTTCTCATTTTGCAAAGACTCCAGTATCCAGTCGTTGTCCAACTTGAAACCTGTTAGTATCTATGAGCAGCAAATAGTTTGTCTTAGTGCTGAAAAACAGAGATGCAGCTCTGAAAAGCAAAAAAACATGAAAACTCCTGAGCCCGGAAGCCTGAATTATATCAAGAGTAGATCCAAAATTCACCCTCCAATTATTCTGACATCACATCCTTTTTTATTGGATGTGGTGGTTCGTTTTCAAACCATGACTGAAATTCGTCATCATTACAGCAAACATCTGCAGTTTCCAGCAGGCTCACTTTGTTGGCTAATGAAGATCATAGCAGGTGTCAAGTAGGGGTGAGTCCTGGGTTTAAAGGGAACATCCGCCCACCTTTTCTCAGATGTTACAATTGTTTCATTCATGTCAACATCTGCATCTCGCCAAATATTTGCACCGGATTTGACTGACGTTTGCCTTCCGATTTGCTTTCGGTCTTTATGGGTTGTAGCAGATTGTGAAGGATATTGAACAAGACCTATGGTGGTTCACATGACAGCATAATGCTGCAGATCCGTCAGGTGAATCTCCTGCTGTGAACTCAATGTTAAGGTACCAAATCTTACAGTATGAGGCAGAGTGTTGTGACTGGTGGCTGCAGAGAGCCACCAGACGCCAACCCTGCTGATCCCTCTTTTCTTTGAGTTTTACATATTCAGGTGGGAGGCATCATGAAGCACAGGAAACGCATAATGATAAGGGACTTTCCGTTTAATACCGTGCCAAGCTCTGTTCTCTTAAGCATCCAAATGACTTAAAACTATTTGCTTCTGGACGTGAAGGTCGACGCTGTTGTCTGTCAGTTTTATATTTCGTTCTTACAACTCTTCAGAGAAGCCTAACCTTCAGCTAACATGCTTAATGTATTTTTTGTTGTTGTTCTGGAGAGCTGTTTCAGCCCGGATCATTTAAGGTTAAAGCATAATCGGAATGCAAATGAAAATGGTACGAATAGGAGGATATTGTCAAAAGACCTAATAGGTGTTTGGAAAATAATAAAGGATGGGTACAGGGCAGCAAAGGTTAGTTAATAAGAAAATCAAGCATTAAAGTTGCACTGGAAATTTAGAAATATTGAACAAAGTCATTATAGATTAAAACTTGATTAAAAGAAAATTTGAGTAGTAAATGAAATGGGTTCACATAGAAGATACATTTAAAAACATATTCCAGAGATGCAGATGGAGTCTGTTGGGTATTGAGTAAGGTGGTTTCTAATACAATGATTTCATAGTTTTAGGACAAAGTTACCAAAGGTTGAGCCCACTATGTTTTTTTTATGGCCATTATAGGGAATTTACAGTAGATTGTCTCTTTAATGACTATAAAGCAGGTTTGTGATGTAGTTTGGTACAAAGCCACTTAAAAGTCTTAAGTTTTGGTACAAAACTAAGTCTAAAATTAGACTTATCTTAAGTCTAAAATTAATGAGATTTGATGTGTTTTCTCTTGTTTTGTGTCAATAGCCCAGGATCAATATATTGGGCAATTTTGAAGCAAATTTTACCTTTTGAATACTCCTGAAAATATTGCATTATTTATCTATTCCTGTTGATGCAAAGGCAAGAATTATGTTTTTTGTATTTTTGCTAAAAATGCAAAAATGACAGGTTATTTGGACAACCATAATGGTGACCACAGATATTTCCCCCCTCTATTCTTGACCTCTTCCAGGTTTTGATCATCACAAATGTTTTCACAGTCAAGTCACACAGACTTCCCATAAATATGCAACCTGAAAGCTATCCTTTGTTTTCTGGATGCCTGATGAGAATATTTTCATATTCATATTTTCATCTGTTGAGTTGTGAGTTGTTTCTGTGGTTTGTGTTAGAAACGACTGCATTCAAAAAAAACATGTACCGTTTTGAGTTTAAGGTTAAAACTGAAACGCCTGCCCAGACTGACGGCAGACACTGAACACACCATGGCCTCTTGTCATACAAACCATTTATAAATCACCAAACGTGTCAGGCAGGAAACAAGATTACTATACTTCAGAAAATATTTTATCACGAGTTGCATTCGACCGCAAAAGAAAAAGTAAAATTGCAGCGATTGCTGATTTTTAAAAAAAAAGTATATTACTTTTATCTAGACGTCGTTTTTTCAACCACAGGTGGGCTCGACTAGACGGACAGCATTACCTGTGCCGCAGCAGGCAGATACAGAGGAAATCAGCTGACCTGCGTGGTTTAAACTCTGGTGACATTTAGGTATCTATCAAAATGCTCGGTTACAGTAACAGTAGTATGAGCTAAAGTGTCAGACTATGATGTTATTAACTAACCATAGAAATGGAAAACATGACATTTAAGTTGTCCTCGGTGAACTTATTACTAACCACATTTTTATATGTATGTTTAGCGTTATTATGAGGGGCAAGTAGGAGTCAGAACATGATTTTTTTCCTCTATCGTGTATTTGGGAAAGTCTGTGGTGCGATGCCGTACGTCACTAAACTCTTAATTTTTCCATTTATACGACAGTCCAACAGGTTGCCCATCTGATCGGCTTTATACATCCCCCTGTTGTGTGTGTGTGTGTGTGTGTACTGTCAAACCGGGGCACGCCTACATAACATCTCTCCACCATCATCCATTTCCTTTACCTCTGATCTACCGGGGGAGGCTAAGCTGGAACCCGGCATACACACCACTGTCATGGTCTGTCTTTCCGCTGTGACACATAAACATCCCCTACATGCTACTGAGAGTGCAATAACTACTTTTTACATAATATAATAATTAAGATTAATTAGAGCATCCTCTCCACGTGACAAACCGTTATCCTGCAAATCTGTTTTTACTTAATCCCATTTATTCCATTCAAATCAGTTCAATTCACTGCAGCGCAATCCATTTAAATATCTATATTGTACAAAAGATACAATTTGAAAGTCTGTGTTCCTTCTATAACAAGATTTGGTTGAAATTGACTTTATTAGCTTTCTATCGTGCTACAGTGTCATTCCCTCATCAAAAACACACCTGGAGCGTCGCTGAAGAACCCTTGAATCTCCAGTGGCAACCATTTGAGGTCCCCTGAACACTTCCTCATGAGAGGCGCCACCTATTCCCCCAAATCTGCCGCCACACAGGACCCCTCCTCCACAACACAGCTCCACAAGACTAGCAGCAATCAGCAAAAACCTGGTGCAGGGTTAGATCTATGCGGAAAATTCCCGCCCCGCAGATTTAAAATCATACTTAAAAAATAATCACTCTCCTTCAGGCTTCAAATTAAATGTTAATTTATCAAAAATATATAATTATAAATATAATCTCAGGTTCCTGAAAAGCATAGTTTCGGCCCTGCATCAAACACATGGCATATTTATAGTTTTCGCAATAATTCATGGAAAAAATATTTGATCTTCCAGTCAAGTTTTTTTAAATAATAAAAAAAATACATATATGTATGTAAAAGCAGTTTAAAAACAGCAGTCATTGACCAAAGTGTGAAACAAAATTATTAAAATACAAGATGAGAATTAAATACAAATACAATTATTAAAATTATAATAAAATGCAATTCGGATTAAAATAAAATCAACTGCTTATCCCAGGTAAAAAGCCAAAGAGTGAAAATGTGTGCTAAGAGCCGATTTAAAATTGTTTGGTGAAGATCTTCTCATCAAATCACAGCGAAGTGTTTCTCAACTTTTTTAGGCCCAGGGGGGGGGGGGGGGGGGGGGGGGGGGGGGGGGGGGGGGGGGGGGGGGGGGGGGGGGGGGGGGGGGGGGGGG